>NW_019384291.1:3896319-3918522 GCF_000648655.2 Copidosoma floridanum | reverse complement strand
TTTTTTTTTTTTTTTTTTTTTTTTTTTTTTTTTTTTTTTTTTTTTTTTCTCTCTTTTAATCGTTGCCTTTTTTTCCAACTCAAAACATCACTGTATGATGGAATCTCTCCGCGTGTGATGGAAAATCACTGGAAATTCAAAAATCCATTTTGACGATCTACGCAATAAGTATTGAGAGAGAGAGAGAGTAACGAGGGACAAGAGAAAAGATAACACGAAATGACAATTACACAATACGCTTTGGCGAAGACGCACAACTGAACGTTACACCCGATTTTGTACAAATTTACAATAATAGTAGACCAAGCATTACTCAATTTAAAACTATTTGACAAACAAAAAAGTATACTGAGAAAACACACAGTAGCACTTGGAGCTTTGCTCGATAATGGAGCTTCTCTGTGTTCGAAACGCGCGTGGTTTTCTTCATTGGCGCGGCTCTGGCACTTAAATGGTGAGAAAAAAAAAAAAAAAGGTTATCAGTGTGGGTCGTCTGTTTTTACTCTTGAGAGAGCAGAGCAAACGTACAATATACACGCGTATAATATATTTGTTACGCGTACATGTACGTACATGTGTGTATGTGGATGTGTGACAATTTAAGTACAGAGCAATTCAGAGAAATAGAGGGAGACGGAGGGCAAAATGCAGCGCTTTTGTTGCAATTGATCGTTTTGTGGCACTTTATGTACGAGCTTAAAATTACTTTTTTCGTCTCTAAGGGCTGATTTTTTTTTTTTTTTTTTTTTTTTTTCACCGGTTTTTAGCACGAATTAAGTATAAAATTTAGTTTTTCTAATATAAATTGATAAGTAAATTTTTCAGTTCATCATAAAAGTGACAATTTTTTTTTTTTTTTTTTTTTTTTTTTTTTTTTTTTTTTTTTTTTTTTCTTACTCAAGGAAAAGCCGATGCTTAACGTCTTTTAATTGTTTCTCCGTCTCAATTGCTTGTCAAGCGCAACCTTGATTTCAAATTATTGNTTTTTTTTTTTTTTTTTTTTTTTTTTTCACCGGTTTTTAGCACGAATTAAGTATAAAATTTAGTTTTTCTAATATAAATTGATAAGTAAATTTTTCAGTTCATCATAAAAGTGACAAGTATTGTATTAATATATAATCATACACAAGCTTACTCGATTGCTCCAAAATTTTAGTTATTTTTGCGTTTGTTTATACAGTTTTAGAATTGAAAAATAACTACGAATTCAGATCACTTAGACCATTGCTCCGACCTGTAATACATAAGTTATGAAGAGTTTTATCTAAAAAACAATTCGAATCACAATGAAGTGTATAAACTGTAATGTACGTTGTTTCTCAAAATTAATTTGTGCTTCGTAAACATTATTCTTAATTATAGATACATCCATGTTTTTTCTGACTAATTGTACCCAAAATATATCGATAACATTTTGTTCATGTACGCAACGTGATTGTGAATGGAGATAAAATTGTACACTTTACAATTAACGATACGTATACACATATAATCGTATTCTACGAACGCGATGCGAAAAAAAAAAAGGTATTCTCTTGTTTCTGGGACTGCGAGTGCAATTTTCAAGCACAGAAACAGCCGCAAGTTGCGGAGCATCGGTCAAGCTCCATTGGCGGTTTTCACTGTTAGTTCTTGAAATGAGACAGAGACGCTCTCACTGTCATGTGGATTATATAATATACAGATGGTGAAAAAAAAAAAAAAAAAAAGAGTCAATTGAGAGATCAGAGATAATACGAACAAATACGCACATCCAATTGTCACTAGAGAACAATCCTGGAAAATATATACTCTACTGGTTGATGATCGGTATAATATTTTTTGTATGAGCCTCGACCGTTTTATTATATTGTTACCAGTGCCTCATAATTAGAATAATTTTTTGTTGCTTTTATAAAACATTTGTATTAAAATTTCATGTATTTCATTCTAACGAATACCACCAGCAATGTTGAAATTATTTGACTTCTTGTAGCAATCGTTAAAAAATCCGCTTTATTTGATTTCATCGGGGGGGATACTGAAATTTTTATATGATTTTCAACTTCAAGGTCACGTAAACAGTGTAATAGTTATTGGGTTATTGCGTGCCTTAGCTGTTTTTCCATGTCTTCATAGTCAAAAAGATATTCATAAAATAAGTATTTTAGGTGTATCTTGAAAATTAAATAAATTGTACATTCCGCGTCAAAAAAAAGATGCACACAAAGTCAAATGTTTTTTTTTTTACTAAACGACATAGTTTATATTATTTATTTACTCACCAATGGCGAGCTTCTCTCAAAAGTTAGTAAAATCGTTATAGTTGTCGGTGTTAAAGAAATTGAAAAAATCATTTAAAACAATAAATATACCACATGACACGTATAAAATAGTTATTTGGAAAACATGTAGTTTAAAGCAGTTGCTTCAATAAAAGGCTTTTGTTTCATTGTTTTCTTGCCCAATTCGTAACTGTACATACATGATCAAAGTGTCCCAATTTAGCGCCATAAATCGTGGCTCTCACTAATATAACAGCTGTCATATTCTAAAAAAAAAGATAACCGGCATTTTTTATACTCTACCAACTGTGTAATGTCCTCTTATTTCTTTGAAGGATGATTACAATGCCATTCAGAGTGACAAATCAATAAGAAATCGTAATCATGGTCTGAAAAATGTTTTTGTTGCATATACATGTGATTAGAATCAATCCAGCAGCACTTGTTATTGATTCGAGATTGATGACTCATCTTCTTCTAATATTCAAGTCACTCTTCTTTCGATCTGAATACGCACTCACACCTATTCATCCCGTACGAGCAGGTTTTCACGTTATTAATAGTATTGTGTTTTTTCTGTTATGTTGCTCATATAAGAATGTGTTTGTGTAAGTTTTATACATATGGATATTGCAAGTGATTTCTTCACTGTTGCGCCAAGTCTAAAATTCAATCGATCATTGCATACATAGACCAAATCATTGGTAAAAAAACAATATTTCTTTTGTCTCCCGTTTAACGAGATGAAGTGTTGAGAAAAACCAAGCGATCATTTAGTCTTAATTGTCTTCCCAATGCATACATCTCAAGTGCTAACTCGAACGTCTAATCCGTACAGATATACGAACTTGTACATATATGTATGGATCATTTCACGAAAAATCAAATTTATTTTAATGTGTGAAGTGTATAATTTTCAAAATTTTGAAGTATATAAACTGAAATACCTTCTCTCTTATTAGAAAATAAAATGAAATTCATAAAATGTGTGCAGGAATTTTAATGCTGTCAATTTATTGGAGCAATCATTAAAATTATTTCTCGCATAATGTTTTGCCACCTATAATAAGCACTTCACCATGTTTATGATTTTTTTGTATCATCTTGCCCCCCTGCCCGTCCCCCGAATAAGGAATAAATTTCATAAATAATGGATATTTAATTGTAAAAAAATTTTATTATTAATGATCATTAAGTAAATTAAACAGTCAACATTTTGTTAAACGAAAACAAAAAATGATAAAAGTATGATATAAAAACTTCAAGTCTGTGAAATCGCTATATGAGATGATAGGCGCTTGGGTTTTTAGTAAATAGGCAGTCAATGTCACGATAAAATTGCACAACATCATGGATGTATCACTTGAAATTGTCAACGATTTATTTACACGCTTATATAACTTTTCTAATTACAAATGTGTATATACATGTACTTTATGTGCTGTTTCATCCTCAATTGCTCGATTCGACATGGAAAAAAAAATCCAATCCTATAGCCAACGATCAACATCCACTGGGTATGACATTGCCAGATGTTCCGCCTCCCGGGTAACCGCCAGTGGGACCTTGTGCTCCCGGGTAACCACCAGTGGGACCTTGCGCTCCCGGGTAACTACCCACAGGACCTTGTCCGCCACCGATAGGTCTTTGGTTACCAGGATAGCCGGCAGGACTCTGTCCACCCCCACATGCACTACCTCCTGGACATTGGACTGCGGGGACACCACCGCCAATCGGGCCAACCAGACCCGCTTGACCCTGCGGATATGAACCTCCCACTGGACTTAGACCCAAATTGTCTCGAGCACCGCATGCAACGCGGTCTTGGAGTTTATAATCACACACATTTATTTTTTCGTTGAACTCAGTACCAGGACCTGTCAATAACAAACAGTAAACAAGATGATTTATTCATTTATTTTCATTTTTATTTATTTTCATCTTATTAAAATTCATTGAAGTTAGGGAATCACCGATCTCTTCATTCACGGAGAATTTTGACGCTCTTTGAGTAGAATGCGTTGCGGGGCAAATAGCTCCTCTAGATCTGTCGGTTGTATTACAGTCGGCAGAAACTACAACCAATATTGACAACGCTGAAAATTCTATATTTGAAGGTGAGTTTAATTACTTTTAATTATTTTCTCCATTCTTCTTCCAATGTTTCTTCTTCTTATTTTTTTTTTTAACATTATTTTTAACATTAATTAGAAAAAAANTTTTTTTATTTATTTTTTTTTTTTAAATAATAATAGTAATAAAAAGTCTCGTATTTTACCGCAATTGAAGACGAAACAGCCGCTGTAGTCGCACACTTGATACTTGGTACAGTCACCTGGCACAGGCAGTACATAGCTCTGAGATAAAAATGCCGATCAAGGATCAGTTTTACTTTTAGTAAAATTTGGATTTCACAAATGAAATTACTTTACTGGAATGAAAATCGGATACATAATCGTTACAACGTTACTTACACTGACTAGATCAGAGAAAAGAATGACGCTCGTCGCGATGCAAAGGTAAATTGAACCAGGTATCATTATTACAATAAAATTTTTACGAAGCGAAAAAAAAACAACTGTACAAGTTGGATTATTTGAGAAACTAATCAAAAGACTTGTGATCGGTGGAATCGGCTGACGTTGAATAAACATGCGCCGTTTTTCGTCTCGCGTTTTTAAGTGAGCTTCCCTCGCCAGTTTATCGCCAAAGCAAAAACATGTACATACAAACTGTGTGACGCAATTTTTTTTTCTCACATACTCGTGGTTAGCCGTAATCGTAAGTACATGCGAGATCAAAAGTGTTGTCGATAATCATCGTGTTTTCCCGACACTAATCGCTGTTTGACGCGTCTCGCAAATTTTCCCACCAAGTTTTATCTATTATGTCACGGAAGATGAGAGGATGAAAGAGTTTCAACGAAACAACAAATAATTATGGATGAAAATCAGAAATGTGAGTATACAGTATTTTTAGTGTTATGCAATGTTTGTTATAATAAATTAATTCAGTCGACAAACGACAAATTAAAGGTATACCTTGACAGCTTTGTTCATTCAGCCTCCTTTATATTGCTTTTCCATAGTTTGTAGAAGAAACGGTAGGGTTCCTTGGAATCGAGAGGTGGCGTCCTTAAGAGACGTAAAACAAAGGGTGAGTGCAACAAGTAAACCTCAAGAAGTCCATACAAGCTATGAGTTAGCCAGTAAATATTGATAGCCTGTAAAATGAGTGATATGAATGTTAGAAATGATAAGGATGACAAATCATGAAATTTCATGATTTTTGAGTAAAAGATACTTGCAGCAGGTGCTGAAACCATCATTGGAACCATCAACATATTACCAAACTGGCAAGTAATATACGTAATTCCCATTTTAAATGAATAGCAATTTGGATGAAATAGTCTATGAGCCTGGAATCATTAGTTTTACATGTGTTGAAATTCAAAAATTATACTTTATTGATATTCATGGGCTATGCTAGAAATTCACCTGAATAATAAATATGTTTGTAAAACACACGAAAAACGGTAAAATCGAGTATGGATCAACAACTGTTAGATCTGTAATCCATCCAAAACCATCAAAACTCATTTCTCTGTAAATCTCTTGAGCACCTGCGTTATACAAATAAATACATTTATTAACATAGAATATTGACACTCGGTAAATGTAAGTATTTACACATACCATCAGATAATGGCAGAGCATGGCATAAGTTTCTGATTGCTAGGGAAGTGTAGAGCCAAATGCCTGCTTCAGCCATCACAAGAAAGTGTACTTTGTTGGGATGAATTTTGTTTTTCTTATACAGTTCTTTTTCTTTTAGATTAACCTATGTAGGAATTATTCGTTAGTGTGTAAAATTTTCTTAATTGTACAGTTAAGATCAGACTTAACACGATGAAAAATGCTTACATGGTATGTATATTTTTGCGCAAATAATTCATCTGGCCAACCATAGTGACGTTTATACTCTTTGTACTCTGTTTTTAATTTTTTCTTGTAGTCGTTCATGTCGTTCTCCATTCTTTGCAGTTTTGCTTTGTTTCTCATCTATGACAAAATTATTATTCTCACACTTAAAATAGCCATGATATATACTTAATTTCAAAGAAAACACAAGATAGTCTTGATGTATCAAAAAAATCTGTAAAATCTAGGTAAATTAAGAGACAATTTCAAATTGATACCTGATTGACAGCCAATGGAAGTATCAAAGTTGTTCTGATAAGAATGGTAGAAAGGATTATGGTAGCCCACCAAGGCAGACCCATTTCTTGATGCAGTAGTACAAGTATATCTTGCACAAATACTACGGATTTGCTTTGAGCAAATTCAACAAGAAATTCGGGACATTCAAACGCGTCCGTAATTATACTCTCATCTTTTTCAAGTATACCAGCAAAGTCAGGCTTAACGGGATCTGTACTTTCCATTGGGGCTCTATTCTGTTTATTCTTAGGAATATTTATAACAATGTCTTCATTCGATATGTATCTTTTTTGGAAATCCATGTACAGAGGCACTGCTGGTTCAACTCTCAAGTCTTTTCGTCGTAATTGCTTAGAAAAAAGGGTGTACGAAGAATCATTTTTGTATTTATGATGAAAATTCACTGTGTAATGAGCAGCACCGCATCTGATGACGTTATGCTGCAAAATTAGTAAAGAGCGGCTGTGCTGTACGCTTCGTCTCAAAAATTTATTAAAAATCTGGAGATTCATCGTCGCTTTTGAACAAAATGTCTTTATACTTATTATTTATCCTAACAAAATAAACTTTTCTTCCCACACTAATTTTTTGTTCATGTTTCTTGAGGTTAACACTGGAGCAGAAGAGAATAATGCTGTGCACAACAATTTCTTAAGAAACGTGTACCGGAGAGTTATGAGATAAGATGGTCAGATAATTGCCGCATATTCTTTTAACTGGTTTTATCTATCTATCTGTACACACAAAACAAAGTTCTTGTCAAAAGTTGCTTAAATTAATTACTGAATTTATCTCGATGTAAATACACTAATTTATGTATTTGTCGTACAACTGTTTAACTATAATTTATGCGTAAATTTTGTCAGTGAATGTATGTATAATTTTTTTTTTTTTTTTTTTTTTTTTAAGTTTCAAGAACGGATGTAAACTATAAGTAATACCGATCACAAAAAAAAGCTCGCATTCAGAGTGATGTCATATGATTACCTAGCAATGCTAAGTATAATGACGATGTTTTGAACGCGATGTATAGAATAATTCCAAGCCACAGAGAGTCTTGAGAGAGTCTGAGTAAAATCGAATCTCCCGGCAACAATAACAACAGTGGCATTCGAAAGAGTGTCAATTATTTATTAACAGGTTACATGATTGTTGTACAGTATAATTACAAAAGGTGCTTTTTTTCTTATTTCGAGCTAAGTACACCCATTTCATGTGTGACATGTAATTGACGTGTTTCTCCTGGATGCTTTGATCTATAGATATAGTATGCTATGTTATATTCTTCACTGCAATTGATGATTTTCTCGATCTGTACGATCGGTTTGTCTGTCGCACAGACCTTTTATACTATACCCTACATTCTTAGAGTTGATTCGCGCTATACACAACATGTTACTATTTTGTATATACACACACCTATGATCCCTCATCGAGGCATGGCCTTATGAATCTTGAGTTTTTTTTTATTTTTTATTAAGTATGTTCATTTTTAACGACTTTACTGAACATTTTGTACTTTTTTGTTTAGAATAAACTGTCACATAAAATAATTTAGATAAAATGCTATTGAATAAAGTTAGAAATAATTTTAGCCGTATTAATTACGCAATAGATATTCTAGCGAGATCAAGTACTCACGTTCAATCTTAGTTTTTTTTTTTTTTTTTTTTTTTTTTTTTTTTTTTTTTTCTTACTCAAGGAAAAGCCGATGCTTAACGTCTTTTAATTGTTTCTCCGTCTCAATTGCTTGTCAAGCGCAACCTTGATTTCAAATTATTGTAAAAAAAACGATATGGATGTTTCGGCTCTCCTTCTGCGATTGGCACTCCGATCAAACGTTTAAAACGAGGCGAACGGAATAAGAACGTCTGGAAAAGCCCGAAAGAGCTGCTGCTTACCCAATAAATCAGTGTCCCCTAGAAATTAATTTAAATTATTATTTATAATATTTTCTTAACTGCCTGAAAAATAACTTAATTGGTTAAACAAGTTATTTTTACCGTGGGCATAAACATGGCGATTGGAAACAACAATACGCTTACACCTCTAAAGATTATGCGCTGTATTTTTTGAAGTCTTGTTAATGCAGTGGGATCGATAAACATTAAATTCGCCTTAAAATGAAATTAATTATATAATTGCTGTAATTCAAAGGCATGATTAAATAGTAACGTGTAAATGTCTTACTTCGATGACGGCTAGATTCATAATTGCATAAGCAAGCGGAAGTATCATGTACCGATCATTTACAGTAAGATCTTGTATCCATCCAAAACCTCCAACCGTCATTTCGTAGTAAGCAAATTGTGATACTAAATTGTTAAAATATTTATTAAAATTTTTATTCCTTTGCAGCTGTCTCATATTATGAAATACTCATTGTAATACATACTAGGATCATCTCTAGGAATCATGAAACTTAGATTTCTTGTAGCAAATGAAAATGAAAACCAAATTGGAAGTTGTATCAACAAAAGAACATACGATTTGAGAGGATGGCAATTATATTCTACAATTAGTTTGTCGTATTCCGTTTTTACCTAAGAGAAACATTAAATTATCCTCATAAAAATTGACATTTGTTTTATAGAACAAATTTTTTAACAACTCACATCTTTACGATATTTTATTCTGGCCATACTTTCTGTCCAGCCGTGGAAAGACACAGCATGGTTTGCTTCTCTTTTACAATTTTTAATGATTTCTTCTAGTTCTGGTTTGATAAGCATCAATTTTGCACTGTTACGTGTCTTAAAACATGAAAAATTAATTCTTATTAAATACAGATCAATTAATTAATAGTAAATTAATCCAACAACATGAAACCTGCACAATAGAAAAAGGTAAAGTGATGACTGTTCTCATCATGTAAGCTGTCAATGCAATTGATGCCCACCATGGTAGTCCAGTAGCTTCATGTATTTTTAAAAGTATTTGCTGAGCAACTTCAACAATTTTCGACTCTGAAAAAGTTCTGATAAATTCTGGACAATTGTCTTTTGGAAGGTTGGTGGCTGTCTCTATAAAAGGCAGATCTGTCAATTTTTCTACAATTTGTTGGGCACTGGTATCACTTGACAACTTTCTCTTTTGGAAATCAAAATACAATAAAACTGATCCATTTTGTAAGTTTTTTTGTAAAGTATATTTAGAAAATCCCAGACCAGAATATTGGTTTTTCTTTTTGTAATCATAAGAAACTGTGTGATACTTATTTTTATTTATACTTTGTTGTCTTGTATTATAATAATAGTTGAACGACAAAGTTTGTTTCATAAACTTATTTACGATTTTTTGATTCATTTTATCAATTAAAATAAATGTTTAATATACTACTTTCAACTGAGAGCACATCATTGTTTACAAAAGAACAAAATGCCGCTATCAGTTAGAACTATAGTGGAGCTTTCAGTTACAACCAAAAGCAGACGACAGTGTACTACACTAGCGTATATTATGGGTATATGTGTTTGTGTTTGCTTATATAAAATATGCATTTGCGCTTTGCGCGCTATATCGATAATTAGTATCGATTACACTGAATACACTCTGCCTATCCTTAATACCGATATAAAGTATATATCGACGGCTCTTACGAAAAACAACAGAACTCAGATTTTCCCTTTTGAAATAACATTGGAATTTCTGAGTTCCGTTGTTTTTCGTAAGAGCCGTCGATTACACACATATACACTAAATCATGTATCCAAGCATTTAAAGTACCGACACCACGTGAAATACCGATCATCGGTACGACAGAAATCTTATCAGGAGCCAGAGCCCTGCCAGGAATTGGTAATATGGACTGCCCTCATCGTCGACTGGCGATATAACAGGAATCTCTATTGTCGACAATCTGACGTCCATACACAATCAGAAATTGCTACAGCTGGACGTCAGAGTGCTTTCACGCGTGCCTCAGGCCGTGCTCCACGTTGCGGTCACAGTGCCGTCACGATGCTATCGGGGAAGATGTTTTAGCGGCGTTACCACCACGACCTACGTACTTAACTTTACAGCCTCTGATTTTATCATTCTGGTAGAGAGAACACGGTGTAAGATAAACGTGAAGTTATGTATAGTAATAATACTAAGTAATGCCATATGGTCGATTTTATTTTTCCATATGAATACCTATGTTTTTTGGGGGTCGAATTTTGGGTAGAAAAAATAGAATGTAAACTTGCCGCAAACAGCACAAACCACGTTAAATTTTTATTATCTATCTATAGAGTCAGTTGCGGCTGGTTTATAATTAACTAAATTGCTCTACTGTAAGTAGTAATAATTTTTTGGATCAGCGCCATCTAGCGTTGCGGATTTCTGAACTAAAAAGTGGCCCTAAACTTTTCAGCCAGAGCTTTAGCGCGTAGAGCCATTTAGTCACTTATAAACCAGCCGCAACTCATAATAAAACTATAAAATGAAAAAATAACGATACGTGTGTTTTTGGCGGCAAGTAAACAATCTATCTTTTACTCGAAAATTCATCATCGAAAGTATAAATACATATGAGGTCAATTTTTTGGTAGAAAATAGATTGTTAACTTGCCGCCAAAAACACACGTACTATTATTTTTTGATTTTATAGCTTCACCATAAGTTGCGGCTGGTTTATAATTGATTAAATGGCTCTAATCCTGATTGCTCAGATTCAGAATTTTAGGAGCCACTAATGGCCAAAAAATAAAGACCGCTAGATGGCGCTGATCCAATTAATTATTGCTATTTACAGTAAAGTCACTTTACTAGTTATAAACCAGCCGCAAATAATTTCACAAATAGACGATAAATATTTGACATTTTTTATACTACTTGCGGCAAGTTTACAACTTATTTTTTACTTTTAAATCTACCTACAAAACCATAAATATTCTACTTATCTCATATGGCTCATAAAATAGACAATATTTACAAAATTACAATACTCTAGACCTTTTACCATTAACTAATGAAAGAACAGCCCTTCAACTTTAGATTTTCAATAAACAGTTAACTTATATAATATGTACATAACAAAATTTGTGTTACAGAAATCGTATATCACGATCAAATATACACGTAAATTAATCAGTCGAAAAAAGACAACTGAAGAAAAAAGGTCTTAAAAAAGATTTCAGTAACACAGGAAGAGTCTCCTCAAAATGGAGCGTTGGATCTCACTTAATCAGAGAAGGTTGAGTTCTTTGTTTAATTATATTACTTAAAACTTACTTCTCTGTAATAAATGTATTTTTTATTTCGTGATATCCGATGCTCCATTCTTAGGAGACTCTTCCTGTGTCACTGAAATCTTTTTTAAGCCTTTTTTCTTCAGTTGTCTCTTTTCGACTGATTAATTTGTGCTTACATGAGTTAATGGTAAAAGGTCTAGAGTATTGTAATTTTGTAAATATTGTCTATTTTATGAGCCATATGAGATAAGTAGAATATTTATGGTTTTGTAGGTAGATTTAAAAGTAAAAAATAAGTTGTAAACTTGCCGCAAGTAGTATAAAAAATGTCAAATATTTATCGTCTATTTGTGAAATTATTTGCGGCTGGTTTATAACTAGTAAAGTGACTTTACTGTAAATAGCAATAATTAATTGGATCAGCGCCATCTAGCGGTCTTTATTTTTTGGCCATTAGTGGCTCCTAAAATTCTGAATCTGAGCAATCAGGATTAGAGCCATTTAATCAATTATAAACCAGCCGCAACTTATGGTGAAGCTATAAAATCAAAAAATAATAGTACGTGTGTTTTTGGCGGCAAGTTAACAATCTATTTTCTACCAAAAAATTGACCTCATATGTATTTATACTTTCGATGATGAATTTTCGAGTAAAAGATAGATTGTTTACTTGCCGCCAAAAACACACGTATCGTTATTTTTTCATTTTATAGTTTTATTATGAGTTGCGGCTGGTTTATAAGTGACTAAATGGCTCTACGCGCTAAAGCTCTGGCTGAAAAGTTTAGGGCCACTTTTTAGTTCAGAAATCCGCAACGCTAGATGGCGCTGATCCAAAAAATTATTACTACTTACAGTAGAGCAATTTAGTTAATTATAAACCAGCCGCAACTGACTCTATAGATAGATAATAAAAATTTAACGTGGTTTGTGCTGTTTGCGGCAAGTTTACATTCTATTTTTTCTACCCAAAATTCGACCCCCAAAAAACATAGGTATTCATATGGAAAAATAAAATCGACCATATGGCATTACTTAGTAGTAATTACTTTAATTA
Source organism: Copidosoma floridanum (assembly GCF_000648655.2). The sequence goes on along the minus strand of NW_019384291.1, from coordinate 3,905,804 downwards.
CTACACATAACTTCACATACATCTTACACCGTGCTCTCTCTACCAGAATGATAAAATCAGAGGCTGTAAAGTTACGTAGGTCGTGGTGGTAACGCCGCTTGGGGTGTTTTCCGCAATCGTCACCAGCAAGTAATTTAAGGTTGCGCTCTACGTTACCGTCAGGTCGGTAAGTCAACTACCTTGAATTAAACTGGCGCTTTATTCCGTAATCTGGCCAGTTAAAACAGCAGACGTCGTGAAAGTCGAGAAAAAAGTGAAGATTTTATCGCTGTTGACTGTCGTCTGCTGTTTTTACTGGCCATGGCATCTGCAGATTACGGAACAGAGCGCCAGTCAATTCAAGGTAGTTGACTTACCGACCTGACGGTAACGTAGAGCGCAACCTTAAATTTTCTTAGTGAATTTTTTAGGAAGTGGATGTAGGGTCTAGATGAGTCGCTCTAATAGACCCTGCGCTACGGACACTAGCCTAGTGAATTTTACTATACTTAAATAATAGAACTTCGGCTAAAAAGTGTCTAAAAGAGTGAAAGCATCTACCTATGGTTTGAAAGTCACTGATAATTGGCTCCGCCATTTATGCTTAATCTTCTTGGTCCCTGACTGGTCCCTGAGACCCCGAACATTCTTATAGGTACTTTACCTTATTTGACGTTATGGTTGACGGTTGTCATTGTAAATTACATAGAGAATAGCGAATCTGACTTTCGTAGCGTGGTATATTTACTTACCATGTGTTACACACGGATAAGTACTCATTAATTACTCATCCATGATTTGACCCTATACGTTTACCTACCTACCTATACAAGTGCGCGTCTATTTGTTTTGATTGTCATTCCATTGCTGCGTACGTAACTGTGTTCTCTTAACTCATTTAATTATTTTTTTTTTCCTTGTACCTTTTTCTCTTTCGCTCTTGCTCTAAATATCCCCGTAAAAGTACGTCACGTGCAATCTCTTCTGTAGAAAATATTTGTCCACCTCGTATTATTGAACTGTTCTTTATCGGGCATATATCATAATATTACTTAGTGAGTATATATTATTATTGTAGTATTATGGTGTGTGTTTGAAGCTGGGAGTTGGTAAGTTGGTATATAGGGCATACATTTTACACACCGCGATGTTGGGTTGTGTGTTGGTGTGCGCAGAGAAGCTGCAGGCTGATGATTATTGGTCTGCTATCAATGACGGGCGTTGACTTTGAAAGAACATCGTTCAACAACATTTCAATGGCAATGTCATTAATGTCCAAAACTATTAGTTAGAAGATAGTTACTACAGTTTGTGAATATTAGTATTAAGTGGAATTCACGAAAACAGATTGCTCTGTACAGCTGCTAAAGATTTCAAAGATGACCTGAGTTTGCCAACAAGTCGGAGCAGCATCAACAGAAATTGACTCGGCTCCTCGTTAATGTCATAAACATGCTACAATCTCTGATTATTGATTATTTCTGGTGTTACTGGATAATCTCCATCGCAGCACTCTTTTCCTTCATTGGCCTTATTGTTGCCTGTATATGTAGCTGTCGACACAATGATAACAAGTAAGCATTTTCTACCTGCTGCAGACAAGTATTTACAACTTATTCTTCAGTTTTCCTTTTATGTCATTTATTATTAGTTTTGTTTTCGTTTAAATGTCTCTAAGTATTTGAAAATTTTTTACTTTTGTTTCAATAACTTTTTTGAATAAGCAGTTATATTTAAAAACTTTTTTACGTAAATAAATGTTTAAACACATGATAAAATGTATCCTACTATCCCTGCTCTGGATAACAAAAGATCCTATTATGACAGGAGTGAGTTTTTGGGGCTAGAGGGTATGGTTACAATAACTCATCCTGACAATGAAGAATTCAGCAGAATTGCAACATGTTCAGAAGCAGGGCAAACATATCCACAGGACACAGTTGATGGAGCTGGAAAAAGGTCTATAGTTCGAACCTGACGCATGGCTGCATGTGGAATCATACCCTTATTAATCAATCACTAACAGATTACATTAATTTACCTAGTCTATACATGATAGTTACTGTGATTTTTTTGAACAATTTATCCTTTTTTTTAGTATACCATTGCATATTTTTTTTTTAATTCATTACAAAAAAATACCATTGTAACTATCATATGGTTGGAAAAATAAATAAAGAAAAATTGGAACCAAATTACTTCTGTGTTGTAGAAAAATTTAGAAAATTCCATGCAATTTCAGGTTTTAAGGTTTTATCAATGATTTTTCCTTTGCAGTTTTCTATTGCTGTGGATATGGTGCTTTTAAAAATAATTTACTTTTAAAACGTTTTCTCTGCATATGAAATTTCTTTTAGTAGTCTACACTTTCTTGCACTTGGAAAATACTTTTTTTACATTTTTTGTATCCCTTAACTGATGTTTTTATTGATTTGCAACAGGAGCAACACTGCTAACAGGAGTTTGCCAGATATTCCAAAAGATAGAAATGCAGAATGTGAAGTTGATGTTGAATCAAGAGATGCAATTTACGAAGTAACAGAAAACATCAGTGGTGATCCATCTGACCTATATGCAACTGTTCAGGATAAAAGTGATTGTTTTTTTTCTAACATATTCTAAACTAAAATGAACTGCCAAAAAAATTGCAACTTTTTTGTACTTATTTATTACAGATAAAGAAAAAAAAGACAAAAGGGATAATCAAAGCATATCGCAACAAAGCTCTCAGGATGAAACTGCAAGTTTGTATGCTAGGCTCAAAACTCCACAAACTAGCACTGGTAATTGATTTATAATTTAAACTGAATCAGAGTATTTTCAAATAAATAACGGTACATATTTAATTTCAGAAGAACATCCATATGCACAAGTTCACAATGTTCCAAAGACTGAAAGCAATCAGCATCCTAGGTAAGCTGTAGCATAGTCAATAATTACTAACATAATCTTTTTTCCCAAATATTCCGAGTTCTTAAGTACATACTCTTTTGAATGAGCAGCACCAGCCACACAATCGATTTGGCACAACCTTCGACGAGTGGAGTATTACCAGTTGCTCCACCAAGAAGTCGTCGATCCTCATCGCACAATTCCCTACTAGAACAGCCGATGAGCGCTGATATACCGGCTGCTACTGCCATTACTGGTGGTGTTCAAGCCAACCAAGACTTGCCATACATGACACCACCCATACTGATGTCCCTACCTCAGCCTCCACAGCCAGAGAACAACAATTTGCAACAGCAACACTTTAGTGGCGATTCCCAAGATTCAAGTAAACAAATAACTGTTTTATTAACATGAAATATTTTATATTTGTTTTATAAAATACTACTCTCAATTTTCTTAATTTTAGAAGGCTACACGAGTATAAGCGTGAGGGAGCCATTAGCCAATATAATTGCGCAAACAAAAAGCGCTCAACAGCAAAGGCAAGCAACTCGGCGGATGACCGATCCTCACTATGCAACAGTATCCGACGATTCTGGTTGGTTTGATACTAAATAAAGTAAAGATATTTTTTAAGATACTTAAAACTAAGGGAACGAATGATTTTTAGACGAAATGTATGCTGCTATAGACGAGCAAGACAAGGTCTACACAAGTGGTAGTGAAACTTATGCTCAAATTCAACCAATGGCTGTTGAAATTAACAGACCTGCTCCAAGTGAAGTAGCAGGCATGCAAGGTACTTTGCGCACGGAGGATCTATACGCGTTAGTACCGCAACCGCCGAGTGTTGATAGTCTCAGGCATGTAGCCCACGCGCACTCGAGACAAGGTAATCAATTGAATTAGTTTAATCGTTGCAACGTCTGTCTCTCCACTTGTCTGTGATTATTCTCCTTCTTTTTCTTCGAGAGGTTGCGTATTATCTTGTAAATATGTGATATATGCTCATATATGTACATAAAAATTTTAATTTTTCATAGCTACTGTTGTGGAAGATAAAATAAAAAAAAAGTAAAAGAGAAAAAAATTTTTGACAATTTTTCTTCTTTATCAATTTACTGTCAAGTTTCATTCGTACGTTTTTTCATCATATTCGCCGTTATTATGATTATTGTTTATTGCTTTAAATTAATTTTATTAATCGTCACACATAATCACTTTCACGATACCTCTCAGCTGAATTCGTTCTTCTATCAAAATAATCATTAAATCTTTTTTTTTTCCATTATGCTTATTTTTCACATTTTTCCTTACACATTTTTCCCAAAACAGCATCATCATCGAGCGCAACGAGTTCAGTGACAAATCCAGGCTCGCCTAAGCCTGAAAAGCGACAGGCTAATTCGCCGTTACCTCCGCCTCCTGACAATCCCATGGACATGTACGCGATAGTCGACAAGCGCAATAAAACCGATGAACGCAAATCCCTGGAAGACATGTACGCCAAAGTGATTAAAAAGAAGCGTGACGTAAAAAATCACGAGGACAGCGAATCTGTCAGTAATAGCGTCAACAACAGTCCAAGCTCTATGGCCTTTGGCGTGGATGTAGCATCAACATCGAGAGGAGACGGAGTAACGTTGACGGCACGCCGGAAGCTCAGTTTGATCGAAATGAGCCGAGCCTCATGGTCCAGTCACGATTCCGTTGAAATCCTGAAACGTGAGTCCGACGTATCGATTCACGTTGTCAACGAACAGCAGTCCCAACAACAGCAACTCAGGGTGAATGGTGATATCTACAACGATGTATTCGACATGAACCACGATTACGCCGCAGTGATGGATAAGCGATTCAGTGACCCAGGTAGTGACGCCAATTATGAAACCTTGAGACCTTTGACTTTGAATTCCGCTGCAGGACCAGGCGCATCGAATCCTAGAAATGAAGTTGATACGATCCCCATTTATTCGCTGCCCTTCAAACCTCGACAGGTAAGCACGTTAAAATTGATTTGTTATAATTTTTACTTCATGCATGTATCCATTTTCTGTTTTTAGATAAGTAATGCGAGCAGTGAAGATCCAGGCTACGAGCGCGTACGTTTGCGTAAGAGAGGGGCTAGTAGTTGCTGTGAATATACAGACACGGATTCAGAGCCCAATTATGAAAGCATGCCACACGAGCCTGTAGAACCAAACTATGCCTCGGTAGCTGGCTGCCGAGGCGGGGCCCATGACAGTGACGCCGATCCAAATTATGAGAGCGTGAGCAACGGAGATCCAAACTACGAGAGCGTCAAGTATGAGATCATGAGCCTAGCGCAACAGCCGGTAAGTGAACCTCCTTACGAGAGACTGGCTGCTTACAAGGGCCATTATCACGACCCTGACTACGAGAGAATAGAATCGACGACAGCTGCTGTGGCTGGTAATAGTGTAGACACTGATGACGAGCAGTACGTACAGGTTTGATGATTGCGCTGGCCGTATACGCAACACCACCACTCGTGGATGCGAATACGGTGTTTACTCAAGAGGACGACCAAGTTCCAAGGTTCGTTTCAGTATTTAAAGTAAAAGAATGTTGGCGGTAGATATATGCGTATTTCGGGGATGACTGAAGCATTTTGAATTATATATTCTCGTAACAACAACAAAAGTTTATACCAGAGATAGTCAAAGTGGTATCATTTGACAAATTGAACACTGCGAGTTATAAAAACAACATCGTACAACAGTGTAGATTATTTTTGTACTTGATTGAATGAAATTCAAATGCCTTTAAAGGCTTTTTAAAGTAGCGGAAAAACAGTGCGTTTTTTATGATATTTTATAAACTATAGTATATAAACAGCTGGATAAAAAATATTTATAAAAATAATAAAACTTTTGTAAACCACTTTGGAAAATTTTTAAAGAGCTTTTATGCATATTTTACTAACTCGGTAACGTATGGAAATTAATTGGTTGATTATCCTTAAAAACATACATGAATGAATATATACATTCATAAAAATGTATATAATATTTGTACAATGATCGAGAAGTTGAAAAACCAAAAATTTGCAATGCTTCTTTGTCTATCTCTGGGTGTAATGATGTATAAAATAGAATATATGATTATAAATGTTGAGTCGTTTTTCGAGAACGCATGAAAAATAGTATTGAAAAGTAATTACAACATAAAGCCAAAAGTTACGATATTTAACTGTTTATTAAATAAATGTCTATTTTTAATATTTTTGTATAAATCATAACATGTGATAAAAACACGGTTAAAGAGAAAAAAGATTTTTTTATTAAAAATACGCTCAAGCATTTAACATTCGCCATGCATTCCAGCTTAAACTGGAAATGTATATTTATCATTTTTAGCGTAAAATACCCTATTCACGACACGTCGTATTATCACAAAGAGTAACACTAATAAGTACACAAGCAAAAGGGAGATGAGTAAAATTTACGGTTTATAGAGCATATTTTTGTTTTGAAATTTGTAGGGTAAATTCATGGCTGCTAAGACATTTCAGCATGTGTAAATTTTAAAATACGTACAACCGGAGTAACGAATTTACTAAAAATATGCGAATACAGTTTGACCAGACAAAACTAACATTGTTTGTCTTTTTCTGCAACACTAATTTTTCTTCAATTACTCGATAAACCATTATCTAGACATTACAAACTATTTAAATACGGAAATTATTTTAGTTGCAGTAGCATTTTGCTTGAGAGTAAAAACTAATTATCCTGTGCTAAGGTAAATCTATATTCATGACAGCATAACACACAAAGCATTTATCAGGAGCATATGATTTTGATTCGGGCCAATCCTCAAAACCAGATCCTAGATCTCAATTAATTTATTCTAAACTCGTGAATTTTTCCGCTGAAAAAAAATGTTTATTTCAAATTTTTCAAATTTCTCTCGGTGTGTACAGACATACGTGTATGCCAATTAATGCTTATATGTTTTTGCTTGTATGGCACATTTAGTGAATAGGGCTAACTGCGTTTTTATATTTTACACAGAAGAGGGTAAAGGCTGATATCGAAAACAATGGAGTAAAAACTTTGATAATTATTTTTTACAATGTAGGAGTTCATTTTCTTATTAATTTGTCACAACTTGGTCATCGCGGTACAATGATTGTCAATCAGTTAACGAACAGTTATGAGAATATTTTTACTGTTAAATTTTAGGGCTGTTTCGATATCATCCTAACAGTCGATTAGAATTCATATTTTCTACTATCGAAGTATTTGTCTCGTCATTGAATTTTCCTTGCATTTTCCAAAAAAAAAAAGCAGTCAATGGACCGCATTTAAATAAAAAAAAACTACATTTCTAAGAAATCGATCAAGTAGTAATCCAACGATTCAAAGACGTATACTCTAATATCGTGAACTTTAAAGAAAACATTTGATAGTATTTATATAAATATAAGTATATATAATATTCTTCACGGTTACTTGGGTTTTCCTAGTCATAGGTCTGTCCTCCTATGATAATAAATGTTGTAAAAGGATACGATACGATGGATATTTGTATAATAAGCGATCGTGTAAATATAAAACAAAGTCTGCTAAATTTATGTATTTATTGCGCGCGTGAATTGTTGAGCATTCCAGCGTTTGTGCCACGTAATATATAATATATTAGCTTCAGGTACCTACAAAGTATATCCATGCTTCCAATATTTAGCTGATAAATTGCGAAATGCTCGGGAACAAATTTACTTTTTATTTTATTTTTTTTTTTTTAGGATTACTGGATAGATTTGTTCTCCTTAATAACGTGTATCCGATTATATTGAGAATAAAATTGTACGAATTAAAAAATAAAACCATCGAACTCCCGTTGAGGGATCTTCCTTTTTTTATAAACAGTGCAATCTAGGGGTATTGGGTATCTCATAATGTTTGGACAGCTTTTATTAAAATAAATATTAATACAGGGATGTGTATTGCATTGACGACGTACGCGTACAGATGTAGAAATAAAATGTTANTTGCTCTTCATATTTTCCAAAGAAAAAGCCTATACCTACAGAATACGCGAACCGTATCGTCAGTTATCGCGCGCCGTTGCGCGCAATTTAGTTTGATTGCTCGTCGTAGGTACCAATGTACGTGTATGTATATGTATACGCTCTCTCTTCGTTGATGGCTCTTATACCTATACATACATATGTTGTAGTTTCACGCACCACCCAGAGGAAGAGAGTGTGAGGTAATGGGGCGTGGCAGCCAACTATAGCTGATGCACATCTGTATCTCTCGTGGCTTGTTCGAATGTTGTTGTACGTGTACTAGACACTGCAGTGTGTGTGTATTTTGCTACATACATGGGAAAAGAAAAATAAATAAAAAAAACTTCAGCATCGTATGAGGTTTGATTTTTTTTAAACCGAAAACTACTTACAGAATTTTCTTTTTCCTCTATACACGCGAGTGTGTATGAGGTGCACGTGCACGTCGTCTATTTTGAGAAAGTGACGAAAAAGTTAAATTTATATAGATTTAATGAAGATAAACCCTTGATTACTCATGATAGAAACAAGAGGACTAGAAAGTTGGGATTTTACATGAATTGCTTTGTAAAACCATTGTTATATCTAAGCTGCATTGAAGGCTCAAGGTGTTTAGAAAAGAAATTTTATTTTTTCATTGATTTGGCTAATTCAAATTGTTGTTGTTGTTGTTTTTTTTTTTTTTTTTTTTTTTTTTTTTAATTTTTGATGACGAATGATAAAAATAATAAATTTATGTAACCGTTCGTTAGTGGATTCGAGGCGTGACTATTGAAAATATTTTAATGCGTGATTCCCTTGCTTGATTTTAACTATTATTATTCTTTCTGGATTTCTTTTGTAACAAATTAAAAAGTAATTTCATCAATTGTGATACTATGTTTAGTGCAACGATGAAATATACGTATTAAAAAAGATGAAATTTTGCATGTATATATAGGAACAAAAGAGATGTGCGATCGTTAGATACATATTACAAGCTGATTAATGCACGATTGATGAATCATCAATAAGAAACACAAAAGCAACGAATGCCGTAGCATGTCGGATGTTGACGTGGAAGACCGACCAACGAAATCGTACAAAAGTTTCGATATTTACAGAAAAGGAGTGTCGTCTGTTATTATTATTTTTTGTATTCCTTCCATCTCTCGATGCGCGCACACAAAGAGTTTTACAATCAACACCAATAAAACGCATACAACATCACAATTTATTACAGTGCATCAACAGAACAGAAGAAAAAAATTGGAAAAACAGAGCCGATTACGCGAAAGAAGCCAGGGATTTTTTTTTTCCTTCAAATTCTCTTTTCGTTCAACATAGATGTACAGTGAAAAAGTAAGTTACACAAGGTTATACGATTGACGATATATAAGAGTTTTTATTATGTGTAAATAGGTATAATGTAGTATTTTAATTTGATATATCGTTAAAAAAACGCAAGTGCTCGACACTTTTGACTTTATACGCAAAATCGCCGATCGTTGCCTCTTCCTTTTTAGAGACGCACTTTTCTTTTTTTTTTTTTTTTTTTTTTTTTTTTTTTTTTTTTTTTTTTTTTTTTTTTTTTTTT
>NW_019384291.1:3868395-3888091 GCF_000648655.2 Copidosoma floridanum | reverse complement strand
TATTATATATATATATTATACTATATTATATTATATATTATTTTCCATGCTGATTTCAGTCGATCTCTGGATGTCGAAGGCAATATTGTATGTATACGTAATAATATACTACCGGAATAAAAAACGCTCACAATAGCGCGAGAAAAAAGGCGACGGCAAAGAGCCTTAATCGTTATTAAGCGTTACTCTCCGTATTTTCTTTGGTAATTCTTTACACTCGGGCTCGGCAACAATTATAACAATTATGTGAACAACAATTAGACTCGCACTAGTTTTTTTTTCCCCCCTTGATTCCCACTCCAATGAATGTGCTCGGAGAACAAGAGGTCAAAGTATGACTTTATACAGCGGTTATTTTTCTTCTGTTTTACGGCTAATAATGGCAGTACTGTGCTTTTCTTTTTTTTTTCTTCTTCATATTTTAAAATGGTAGGTACTTTCTTAAAATAGCGATTCGATTGATGTTTTATACATAATTTTTACACTTGTTTTCTTTCATTGTCTCATACAAATGTGGTGCTTTTTTCCATCTCTGCCTTTAACGCGCGCGAGATGATAAAAAGACCGGTACAAGTAGGGGGGGGGGATACTCTCCGCCTTCTTGGTTATAAAAAAAGCTTGGAAAAGTGCAGTGACGGATTGCTGATCAGCCTTACCTGCAGCATGTGCCATGCTTGTCCAGCGCCGTTGCCGAGAACCACTCGCATATAAGTATACAAATATTTCGGAACAACAAATCCGTCGTGAAAAAACAATGCCAAAGTACAAATCAGCATTGCAATTCACTCGTCTTAGAGTCCCAAGGAATCTTAACCAAAAGTAAAATAACAAAATAAAAAAAAAAAACCGACAGCGACGTACAGCGTTAGCACATCAGCAGCAGTAACAACATCGTCATTGTCGTGTACAGTAACGCGGGCGTGAGCAACAACGCAAACGACGATTATATATTACATGCAATGTACGTATGTATATAATATATGTATGTATGTATGTATGTATGTATATGCAATAACCCAATGATAATCGTTACACAATGTATGTATATTAATCGCAATCATCGTGTTATAATCGTATAAGGTCATACTTTGTAGTTGAGCAGCCGGCAGCAGCGGCTGCGTACTCGGCCGCCGGCCGGCATCAGCGAACACCACCGCCACGCTGTACGGTGGCGCCACTCTCGGGACTACTGCTCGGCTCCTCCTCGTCCTGCAGGTGGAGCGCGAGCTTCTCGGCTTCCTCTGCGTCGTCGTCATCGTCGTCGTCGTTGTTGTCGTTCTCCTCCTCTTCCTCATCCTCCTCCTGCTCCTCAGCCCCGACACCGGCGCACCTGCTCCTGCCAGCGGCGGCGGCCGACATCGACATCTCGTTCTGGACGAGTTCGAGCTCGGCTTCGCTGTCGCTCGCCGGGCTGGGCGACTGGTGGTGCTCGGGCATCCAGTAGTCCGTCGCGCCCAGGGTCCCGGTGGCACGGCTGGCCGACCTGGGGGGCGGGTCCTGGAGCAAGCGCTCGTCGTCCTCGTCGTTGTTGAGCTCGAGCCGACTGGAGGGCCGCGAGCCCACGTGCGTGTGCGAATGATGGTGCATCAGCAGCCGGTGGTTTTGTTGATTATGGTGATGGTGGTGGTGGTGGTGGTGCTCGAGCTGGTCCCCGCCGCCACCGGCGCTCCCACCGTTGTGGTGCTGGTGCGGGTGGTGGTGGTGATGGTGATGGTGAAAGCAGCGGCCCGTGCGCTCGTCCACGCGCTGCTGTAGGTGCTCGTCCAGGTGTTCGGGGTGCAGGTGGTGGTGCTGGTGGTGGCGATGATGCCGACCGTGGTCGTGGTGATGGCTACCGGCTTCGCGCATCTGACGCACCCGCCGGTGGCAGATCACGCACAGCACTATCACGAAGATCACGGCAAAACTGGCACTGCCCGCCGGTAAGGCATAGTAGTTCTCCGGAGGCGGGGGTAGGCTGCCTGTAATTTAGAGAGACGAGAGTGCGGGACGAGAACCACGACGGTGGTGGTGGTGGTGATATTGTATGGCGATGATAAGTAGTTATGGATGGAAAGAGTGAATCGGCACTTGTGGGGGATTAATGGAGGTGAGGATTTTCGTAGAGAAGTTTTTTTTTTTTTTTTTTTTTTTNTTTTTTTTTTTTTTTTTTTTTTTTTTTTTTTTTTTTTTTTTTTTTTTTTTTCTGCGAAGGTGCACTTTAAACTTTTGCTTTGAGTAATGTATATGACACTGCAGTTGTCGGTGAATCGATTTATGCCTGCTGCATGAGTGAAAATTTTTGATGCTCGTGGCAAGATGATATTGATTATTTAATTCACAAATCGTAATGATACGAAAAAAGGAGGAGAAACATTGATAAATGTAAAAAAGTACAAATTCTCCAACTCAACACTCGAAAGGTAGGAATTCCTTTAAATAACAAACAACAAATTTAAAGTGCATTCGTTATTCCAATAAATATATTTTATTAAAAATCCTGCCGCTTCATTTGCGATCTTTGTTTAGAAAAAAAAAAATAATAATAATAATAAAATAAACCAAAATTTCTACCATCAAAGTTTAAACTTTAGTTCGTAATTGTATAGCTATAAAAGCTGCTGCGAAACGATATACTCGTGCAACCTATAACTATTGTAGTCTTTACCTATATGTATCTGCAGTAAATGTTTTCCTTCATGCTTCATACTCTGTTATGGTACTCTAGTTACCATTTTAATACCATGTATATGGTTTTGCATTCATTTTGTAAGCTTTACGGCATCAATAAGCTAGTCGCACTTTAAAAGCGATAATTTACAAGTTATTTTGTACTTGAGCTTGCAACGTATTCATTTTGATCGAATGAAAGCGACAGGACTCAAATAATTTTACATCATTTTAATTACCACAATAGTTTCCAAAACATTGTGAAAATCTTTTCTTTTTTTTTTTTACGTAACTTTACTATGATAAATCATCTACTTTCTTTTGGTTGAGCGTTCATTAGTTATTATTATTATTATTATTATTATTATAACATTACTTTAGTAATACGTAAGTTATGTCAACTTAAATTGACACCTTCATTGAAAATTTATAGTGTGTTATGCAAGCAGAATGTCCCTTGGCTGTGGGAGTTTAGTCAGACGTAATCAACGGAAGTTAATTTAAATTTTCAATAAAACGTAATCAAGCGTATTACGTAAATCAATTAACGATTGACCAATTTTCAATTTTAAAGGAAAAAAATTAAGACGTTTCGTTAGATCCTAATGGCTCAGTCATAAGCTTACATATAACGGCTCAAACTGCTAATCTCGAATTTCTTAGATACACTTAATGGATAATAAGTATTGCATATTAAACAAACACTAAAGTACTTTTCTTTTATCGTCGTTGTAATACTTATATTTATATTAGCATCAATTGGACACAAATTACAAAGACAAAAACAGTTATGTGGAATGACAAGAATATTTTTATAATCTCGAAGAATTCGCCGCGACTTATATGATTCACTTTTCCAACGGGACATTCTGCTTTCAACTCGTATGTAATAATCATGTAAATTTATAAAGACACGACAGCGATAATGCATAACGTTTTAGTTGTCGACATATTTTTATGGTCACGTACTAAAAATTTAACGATTAATAAATCTGATATTTAACGTATACATCAGAGTATAACGAAAAAAAAAAAAAAAAAAACAACGTTATCATGCAGTATATTATATACGTAAAATGTATATATAATAGTATATCGCAATGCTGGTATTCTGCGTATGTATACTTATAACAATAGTAACATGGCATTCCAGTTTAGGCACATGCATGGCATCATCAGGCTCCGAGCAGTAAGTGTCTAATATTCCGAACGTGTAAATATTTTCTGTTTTGGTAGATCCCTTTTGTTTTTCGAAAAAAAACTAACTCTAGTTAGGACTAAAAATTTATTGATCGAAGCAAAACATTTGACGCAATATATCTGTAGAAAGTTACCTTCTGCTGAGTGAAAACTACAAAAGTACCGAAACAAACAGCGAAAACTACTTAACAAAAAACTCTCTGATCCTGCGGGAAAAAAAAAGTATAAACCTCCCTTTTAGCTATTTTCTATAAGCAGTTAAGATAATTTCATAGTTTGCATAAAAAGCTGCTGCTCAATGTCAAGTCTAATATTATATTTCTTAACAAACACATAAGCGCTTTGAAAAAGCTCAGCCAAAAATAATTCAATGTAACGGTTTCAACAACTTTCACTTAAACCAAAAGCCACAGCTGTTGTTGAGCGTCGTGTAATTAAAAAAAAAAAAAAAAATTCCATACGTACACTAAGATGTCCCTTATTTCTCCAATGAAACGTTTTTTAGCTTTCAACCCCTGAGTTACTTTTAATACGAAATAAAAAAAATATCGAAAGAAAAAAACGTATCTATACGTGGATGCATGGGCATAGAGTAATCTTACATTATGTATAATAAATAAAAAAAAAACCATTCCCAAAACATTCAATGCACAAGCTTGGGCGCACGTGCCAACGACGCAAAATAGCGAGAGAAAAATACGAGGTTTCAACAAAGTGCGTGTGTACAAAAATATAATCGTTCCAAAGAGAAGTAAAACATAAGATAAATCAAACAAGACGGAGAAAAAGAGAAATAAGCGTGTGTGTTGTGCGATAGGATAAGACTCACGTGAGATGGTTTTGCAATTTATTGAGAAGAGGGGAGATTTATTTGTTCGTAAGAGGCATGCCGGAGATCTTCGGATCATCGGCTCAGATGGCCACGAGCACAAAGCACAGATAGAGAGGAAGCACGACAGTGTGTCCGGCTAGCGCTGGGGCCGAGTCGGTCGCGACTGCACCTGCGGGGACACCACAATACCAATCGCAGCAACCCCGACAAATTTTATCACCTGTTAGTATTTTGCACTTGGTAAACACAATATAATTGTCTATTTTCTATTTTTTTTTTTTTTTTTTTTTCTTTCTTCTAAAATTAATATTTATTCCTTGTTTCTTTTTTTTCTTTTGTAAATATTCCATTATTAATATATCTACAAATGTTTTTACTTAACAAGTTGTGCTCAGTCTTTCAAAAAATATTTCATTTTTTTTAGATCTTTACTTGTCAAGTCGTAATAGATATTTCTATATAATATTTTTTATGAACAATACGAAATTATGTGTCAGTAAAATTTTGTGTTTTTCGCCAATATAATCTATACTTATAAAAATTGAGTGTATTTTTCCAATAATTGTAATTATCATTAATCAGACACATAATTACGTGTATTTATATTTTTAATGTACAAGAAATAAACAAAACAAATAATTTCAGATTTTGCCTTTTTATGATAATTGCGTAATGGTATCGTAAAACCTCTTGAAAGATTAAATTAAATTACCGAATATGGATTAGTTATCCAAGTGTATCATTTATAACTTTATAAGTTTTTTTTTCAACTATTCTTAATTTTTCGAAAAAGTTTAACAATTTTGTCCATCAAAAGAATAAAGTATAGTTACCAGGTACTGAAAGATATTTATAATTAATGATATATACATGCCATACGTGCGGTTTCAATACAGTGTAAAATTTTTTACAATATAATATATTTATAATACATAGGTATATTGATTAAGAAAATAAAATTTAAAAAAATTATTGGAAGTAGAGTTAAAGAGAAAGCGAAGAAATTGCTTGGATGTACAGTTTTAAAAGTGATAACAATTTTGTGGCAGTAATTATATGATTTTTCATGGGAGTCTATATATTATATCACAGAATACGTTTCGACATTGTCAGAGCATTTTTTGAGATAAATACATGGTTGAAAGTATAAGATAAATACCAATTTGTACATGTATACGTGATATTATACAGGGCTTGGTGCATGCCATTTTACAAATACATACGTATCATAACTGGAGATTAAACGTTTTTCAAAATAAATCATCGATAATAGTATTTAATATGAAAATTTTTATTTACTTAATAAATAAATGTATTAAAAATGAATGTGCGTCGGTGAAAATATTTAGTCTTACAAAAAAAAGTTAATCAACAAAAATAGAGTAGTGAAAGTGTTTGTAGACAACATTAAATATATCTATATATAGTTGGAAATTTTATGGTGTATTTATATATCATATAGGTGTATACATATTTATATAGCTGTATGCATAACACGCGTGTGGATCACTGTGTTATTTAAGAGATTAATCCTGGCGAGTTGAATAATAATTTCACCGAATAAAAATATTCTACACGATGGATTATTGTTGAAACGAAAATAGTATCGTTAGATAAACAAAGACACGTAGGAAAGAAAATTGCGTTGATTGTCGAGTGTCCACAAGAGAGTTGCAATTGAATAAATATGTATACCAAGAGATGTGAAATCGCAATAGTATTATTTGTACGAAACAAAAGAAAAAAAAAAAAAAAAAAAGCATCAATATTCCGATCGAAAATATTGTATTGTGAAACAAAAAAAAAAAAAAAAAAAAAAAAAAAAAAAAAATTGGAGAAAAGCGGACACCAACAGGCGGCCATGAAATATATTATGCACGTGAATTTTCGTATTCGCAGAATCTCTAAAATTTTCGTCGTAATCAACAAATCTTTTGCCATCCGAATAAAAAAAAATCATACGACTCTGCACCCAGATTTTAGGTACAGATCGTCATCGCATGTATCATCACTAGGTATTGTCAAATATAACCGTATATGTAAATATATACGTATAAATTATATAATAAAAAGGATGAGAGACTACGATGTCCGAGACTTACAGTGATCCTCGTCGGAGGTGTCCTCGGGGCCGCAGTTGCGTATGTCGTTGCACTTGAGGGAGCCGTCGATGCAGTAGCCGCTCACCTCGCAAACGAAGCCACCCGAGCAGTCCGCGTCCAGGATCACCTCGGTCCACACCGCGCGAAAGCCCTGCTGGCCAACCGCTTTGTCCGCCGACAGGAAGCTACGCGGCGCAAGAGACAAAAAGCGCGTGAAATCGATACGATGAATGGGAGAAGTATTATATAGATCGGCAACAGACAAAACGCGAATCTCTTAATCTCCACCTTAGTCGCATGTTGTGGTCATCGGAGATGTGGCTCCACTTTTCCTCGGGCTCCTTGGCCCCGCACAGCTCCACGGGCGTCGTGTTGGGCGATATCCACATGCGCAGCACCGCCGCCGGACACCCTCGAGCTTTGCAAGTGAAAATGTCAAGGTGAAATCTATAAGATCATTGGACGCGAGTACAAGAGAGAGAAATATACGATAAGACCCGCGTACCCGACTGCTCCCCCTCGACGGAGAAGAGCTCGAAATTAAGGAGTATCTGGTGCTTCGGCCTCACGCTGATGAACCAATTGCAGGTCTTGCTCGCCAGGTTGCGCGACGGCGCGTCGTACTTGTTCGGGAAGTTCGGACTGGTTATCACGCCGTAGTGCAAGCTGCTTATGTTGGAGCCGCAGTCTGCGCGAGCACTCACATAACGAATTGAATAATCGAGGGTCGGGGGAAGGGGGGGAGGAGAAAGATAATCGATGCGTGGTATACGTACCACCGAAAATGGACTTGGCGTTCTCGAAGATGTAGCGGGCCTTGAAGCCGCTGTAGACGAGCTCGGAGTCGGTGTGCAGGATGACCTTGACCCCGCGAGCGCCGAGGGTCGACTCGACGGGCCCGGGCGCCGTCATGCCGCAATACCTCCCTATAAGCTTCTCCGTGTCGTCCCTGTACATGTTGTAGATCTCCACCCAATCGTCCTGGCAGTACTCGACCCTGCGATCATTCAAACGTTAACAACTTATGGTACGGGATAAAAAAAAAAAAAAAAAAAAAAAAAAAAAAAAAAAAAAAAAAAAAAAAAAAAAAAAAAAAAAAAAAAAAAATACATAACATTGTCCGAATTACTATAAAATATATATATATACACGAAGTTTATCTTGATAGAAGTATCTCATGATTTTTTTGATTTTTTTAATGATGTGTAACATGCATCGATTAATACGTTTATATTACATTTTCACGGGTACTAGAAAGACGTTTTTTTTTCTTTTTTTATTTTTTNAAAAAAAAAAAAAAGAAAAACAAGAGAGTATATGGTTACCCGTAGTGTCCGCTGACGTTGAAGTTTTTCGTGCGTATCTTGAAGTGATCGAAGACGAGGGTGACCTGCTCGTTGGGGGTAGCGAGGAACAGGTACGTGCAATTGGTGTCGCTCGGGTAATTGCTCGGGTAACGGGGTGAGTTGAACTCGCCCCGTTTGCGGGAGGAGCTGCGATAGGTGAAGGTGCACGTACCATCCGGAGCCGCGGTTCCCGGTATCCTGTACTCGGTCTCGAACGTGTAGCTATACGCAACGGGACAATCAATTGACGTCGCATACGTGTATCATACATATACGTATATGTATATGTGTGTACGCACTTGGCCTTGAAGCCCCGGCCCTGTTGCTCGCCGCTGCTGAACACCATGACGAGCCGCGGCCCGTCGCTGACCACGCGCTCGGGGTAACTGTCCTTGCCGCACAGCTCGTGATCGAACTTGTCGTACGAGTCCGTGGCCTCCTGGCCCTTCAGGTACAGCTTGAGGTAGCCGTCCGTGCAGCTCGACCTGCGTCATTCATCCAAGCTCCCAATTTCCATAGTTTTTGCTTCAACTGCATTATACATGTATACACTTACTCTCCCTTGGCGAGGCCCTTTGGTATGTCGAGCGAGGAAAACTCGAGCCTCACTCGCTCGAGGTGCTGCGAGTCCTGCATACCGTAGATGAAGTAACGGCAAACGACCTTCGGTATGTACGGGTAGGGAAAATTTGGGCTCACGACTTGCCCGACCGATTCCTTCTTGCTCAGTATCTTTTGGTCGCACTCCGTACCCCTTATGTGCTCGCCACCGTAATTCGTTATAAAATCTGGGAAGAAGGAAATAACAAAAAAACGTCTTTCCTTTCTCGGAGTGAGGGGAAAAACAAAAAAAAAAAAAAAAAAAAAAAAAAAAAAAAAAANAAAAAAAAAAAGTGTTTGTACACAGTAATACCTAGTTTGACAAAGCTCTCGGAGAACTCAAAGATACCCTTGAAGCCGCGATTTTGCGTGTTCGCTG
This sequence comes from Copidosoma floridanum, assembly GCF_000648655.2. Next base: position 3,878,983 of record NW_019384291.1, on the reverse strand, counting down.
TACGCTGGAGCGTCACGAAGAGAACAAACAGACTCGACTCGGACGAGTACAGCACGAGGTTTCTCTGTTGGCCGCAGTAGGTGCCGATCACGGCCGACGTGTTGTTTATGCCGTCGTACACTTTTACATAGTCGAAGGGACAGCTGAGAAACACAATGTTATGTACACACCTTGTACATGTATGGAGGACAGAAATTAAAAAAAAATTAAATCGCCTTACTGGGGACCACCGAAGAAGAGATCAAAGTCTCGAAACTCGAGTCGCACTCGTTGCCTCGGTTTCCCAACAAACTGGTAGCTGCAGACTATGTCCTTGGGATAAGTGCCCGGATACGTGGGCGAGAGGATGTTGCCCGTACGCTTGACGTCCGCGTTAACCACGAACGAGCACGGCAGACTCGGCGCTGGCGTACCGATCTCGTACTCAGCTGTGGGTGTTACATACACATTGCCAAATAATGAACGATCGGTATAATGTTTCATCACAACTATGGTTATATAAGTATTATGATCGAGTTAACTCAGGACACGCTTTTGTGCCCTAAATCCATCAGGTAAAACTAACTCTTTTCTTCTTCGTTCGCACAATGGTCCTACATTTCACTCACGTAGACATTTTTATAAAATAAATTTACATTGATTTACGTGGATAAATTATTATGTATTAATTATTTACACCCCTTGGTTGGGCCACTAACATAATAGCACCTTTATGTACTCTCGGGTCAATCGACACCTTTTTTTTAATTTTATTTTTGCTCTGCATTATACACGTTTGTGTGAGTTGAAAGTAGGTACGGTGGTGAATGTTTGAGCACCCAAGGTTCAAAGCTCGTACGTAGGTATACATATGCGCCTACGGTAATTAAAAAGAACTGGCTGGAAATAAGTTGGCTTCAAAAGTTTCCCGATGTATAGGTAACCCCGGGGGTTGGTAAAAGTTTTTGCGTGTATACGCGTTGACTATGGAACTACTGATAAATACACCGGGTGAAACGAGTTTAATCGACGGTGAAACTTTCGGAGGCGAAACGAATTACTTACTGGCAAAAATTCATGCATACACGTGTATATATATATAAAAGCGTGTGCGCGGACGGGGATTGTCAATTAAATTAAATCGAACGTGCGGAGAAAGGGGTGGCTTTTTCGAATAAAACACGCGCACAACGGACTTGGAGCTCGAGTATCTTCGAGGGGGGGTCTTTAAGCTCCGACCGACCATGAAAAGCAAAAGTCCCTTTTGATTTCGCTGCATCAGCCAAACGGGGGTGGCAATATAAATTCGTCCGGATAAAAGGGCCGAATGAGCTTAATTAACCCCGGGGAATCTGCGACTCATCGGCTTTTACATCAGCGTCCGTGCCCGAGCTTCTGCGGTGCGTGGATTTGATCGCGCGTTATGGTCTCATCGTGACCGCGCGGTCATAGAGTGTGTGTCCCTGTGGGGAGAAGAAGGAGGATAAGATAAAGGGCAAATCGACCGTAAGGGGGATACGCCCTTTTCTTCTTTCCTCCCAATGCATATGAATTTGTATGACCTTTCGCGTGCAAATAGGTGGGATGGTTTGTTGTGTACTCACAGGCGTTGATAAAAGCATAGCGTCCGTCGAAGACACTTGGCAGAGTGAGATTTTTGTCGGTGTAGAAACTGAGGGCGATGCCCTGGTAGAGGGAGACCCTCTTGCGGGGAGGTATAGGGCCGCAGTACCTGCCCCCGAAGGGCGTCTCTATCAGCTTGGTCGTGTTGTCCGTCCTGATCTCCGTGTAGACGTCCATGTACTCGTGAACGCAGCTGGTGACGATATTGTGCAGTTGTCAAAGAATCGTCAAAAATACAGACACCTTGCGTGTGCCATCGATTACGTGTCGATGGGTTATTGCTCAGAGCTGTTTGCGAATTTCGGTCGCAACCCGTTATTTTTCGATTTTACGATGGAACTTGTGAGATTTATCAATCGGGAACAACGAATCTTTAATCCATTTTTTTTTTTTTTTTTTTTCATCAAACTCCGGTGACTGGATCGAAAATGTTTAATTGTGATCCAAGAAAGAATCGATATCGGTAGTTTATAGTAGTTGTGAAAAGATGCCTCGTAAATTCATTTTCAACTAAAATTGCTATTTTACCTAATTAGATTAAAATAATAGCGTACCCTTCATTGAATTCGATTAACGAAACAAAACTTTGGATTAAGGATCAACTTTCAAAAATGAATTCATCGAATCTGTTAAAATAAATCGAAAAATAAATTGTGGCCATTGGGTCACGAACCTGTGCAGCTCTGGCTAAGATTATATTAAGTAATTAACATGTAATGGAATAAATCGACGACTTGGAGTAGTTGTCAGCGTCGATATCAAATAAATCACAAATTTTATGTGTATGGGCATAGAATGAGAAAACAGATGGAGAACAAACGGGAGATATTTATAATATAGTAAAAGATGTGAAGGGCACATGTGTGTAATTTCATATAAAAAAGAAGAGTTGTTTTGATCTTAAAAAGAGCGTGATCGAAAAATTTTAAGCCGAGTAATTTTTTATGTAATTTTCTTATTTATTTATTTTTTATCATTGTTTTTTTTTTTATAGAAATTCTGCTTTACGTATATACACTTTTCCAAAGGACAGTCCATCCTTTAGATACGCTCGTGCATTTTTGCCAATAACCCGTTTTACTGTATCTTCTACTTTTATTCACACAATTATTTTATTAAATTCAAATGCATCGATTCTATATATAAGAAAAATTAATAAGAAGTAATCACACCAGATTATTTGATTTAATATTTATGTTGCCCGCGTTTAGTGCACCCAAGGGTCAGTTTTGCATGATTCGAGCGTCGCGTGACTAAATTGTTTGAAAAGTTAAATTAGGTATATATAGTACGGGTCTCCGTAATATCACGTGAACAAGCGCACCCAAGCGTTTAATCGGTTCATGCCTTTTTAAATGCCAATTAACAATGTTGCTAATGAAAATCTATTGATTAAGGGTTGGTTTTAGCTTGGGATCAAAGCATTAGAAAAAAAAAAAAAAAAAGAAAAATCAGCAGCCTCTGTTCATCAATCTAACCGGCTATATATTTATGTAATAGGGGGTATACAAAATGCGCAGCAAAAAGGGGGGCTATGGGCAGGGGAGTTTCATTCACTGTTGGCAAAAATACTTTGTTTGGTGCACTTGAACATTTTCACTCGGCGATTCAATACAAAGTAAACAAACGAACATAACAAAAATCAACTCGTATCAAGAGTATGGTATAATAATAATAATATACATCTATGCAACGTGCAGCAAAATTTATAATATGCGCGCAACAGCCAATTGTAAAATAAAACAATACAGGTCCCACGGTGTTCCACTGTGCCTTTGTTTGGCTCGTCAAAAATTTTCATTCGGAGCATGCAATCTTTTTTTCTCTCTTTTTTTTTTTTTAAATATTTATTCATATATTTACACGATATTTATAAACAATTTATGTACAAAGTACAACGAAATTGTTGTAATGGTTATAAAAGCTACCGAATTACTATAAAATATATATATATACACGAAGTTTATCTTGATAGAAGTATCTCATGATTTTTTTGATTTTTTTAATGATGTGTAACATGCATCGATTAATACGTTTATATTACATTTTCACGGGTACTAGAAAGACGTTTTTTTTTCTTTTTTTATTTTTTAACCAACTTTGATTCTATAATAAGTCGATGTCTTGCATGGAACGACAAAGTTGCAGCGAAAATCAAGAAGTTCCCGAAACAAGGTCATAGATTCGATTGCAAACTATTTAAAATTTTGAATACATACTCTAGACCAATGCAAAATATACTTGTGTTTTTTTTTTTTTTTTTTTTTTTTTTTTTTTTTTTTTTTTTTTTTTNTGCGCCTGGTTCGGCCGCTTGGCCGCGGCGGGGCGCTCGAACCACTCCTCAGATATACTCATTGTACGGTGTGATCGTCTGTTCGTCGCTTGTGCAGCAGCTACATATACAAAAGGTGCGGTGTGACCAATTAAAAAAAAGGAAGTGCAGATAAACGATTTTTTTGACACTTCTAGAAGCTGTAACTATTACTGCACAATTGCTTATTATCATCATTATTATTATATTGTTATTATGATTATTATTATAATTGTGCTTATTATTGTTGTTATTATTAGTATTGTGCTTATTATTATTATTATTATTATTATTATTATTATTATTGTTATTTTTTTACAAAAAAGTATGCTGGCACGTACACAACCCGTTGAAATTCACCAATGTAAAAGCAAACGTGTTGATTAACGGTAATGAGTATACGGTGAAATTAGATAGATTTGTGTGACAAGGATATATTATACCCACGCAGTGGGGAAACAGTTTTTTCACCTGTCTGTTGCTCGGAAAAGACTATTTCTCACTGCTTGGTGTGCAAAATGACGAAATGGGAGACATCGAGTGCATACGGGAAGAAGGAAAGGAAAAAGATGTTTTTCAATAAAAGTAAAAGTATATACTCAAGGATTCTCGTTCCGAGAAACAAACAGCAAAGAGTACTCACGCAGGTAGTTCTCCGACAGCGGCTCCACTGCGTCAGTGCAGCGGTGCGTCACAGGCAGCAAAAGAGAGCGCACAAGAAGCGGCACAAATAACAAAAACAAAATAAGACACACATAGTCGTCACTCGGTTCCGGGCGGATACACAGAGAAAAATGGAGGAGATAGATATGATGTATACTCTTGGCCTCTGATGCCAACGTCGAATTCCGATCAATATATATATATATATATATTTATGTAAGTATACACGTATGTGCAGGGTTGCGGAGGTGAGGTGATTGTGCAATTTTTTTATATGTATACTGTGGTTGGATAACGCGAACGTAAAGGATCAGGGGACTCGTGGTGAATCACAGAGACGGGGGTGGTATAAGTCGATTGGGCGTGAGGAAGAGGAGGAGGGCGAGAAAGTTTTGTGGCTTGGAAGAAAGAAGGAAGGTATGTGTGGCAGCGAGTAGATAAGGCCAGCGTTTGGTCAGACGAATTGGGAAAATCGATGATACGATGTTACGTGTTGGGTAAGAAGATGCGTTTGTCTGGCGACTCTTTTATGACTCTTTCTGTCCATTATGATGTTGTGAATTGAAAAGGTTGTGCTTGTGTCGATGTTGTACTGTATTTTCGAACCATTTTCATCATTTAAACATTATTTTATTCATGATTTTTTTTTTTTTTTTTTTTTTTTTATAGTTACTGAAAAAATGATGAACACGCTGGTTTGTTCTCGTAAGTGTATGTAAATTTTATTTTTATATTACTGCCGATTTTATCATTTTTCTTTATCTTTGTTATCATTATTGTAATGCAATACATAGCTTACCTGATTATCTACTGTAACTTACAAAACGTGCGAAAAGTGAGGTAATTTTTTTGGTTGTATAATTATTAATTTTTTTCAACTTGTTTCTCTCTTCTAACACCTATTATTATTATTATTATTTNGCCATGAAATATATTATGCACGTGAATTTTCGTATTCGCAGAATCTCTAAAATTTTCGTCGTAATCAACAAATCTTTTGCCATCCGAATAAAAAAAAATCATACGACTCTGCACCCAGATTTTAGGTACAGATCGTCATCGCATGTATCATCACTAGGTATTGTCAAATATAACCGTATATGTAAATATATACGTATAAATTATATAATAAAAAGGATGAGAGACTACGATGTCCGAGACTTACAGTGATCCTCGTCGGAGGTGTCCTCGGGGCCGCAGTTGCGTATGTCGTTGCACTTGAGGGAGCCGTCGATGCAGTAGCCGCTCACCTCGCAAACGAAGCCACCCGAGCAGTCCGCGTCCAGGATCACCTCGGTCCACACCGCGCGAAAGCCCTGCTGGCCAACCGCTTTGTCCGCCGACAGGAAGCTACGCGGCGCAAGAGACAAAAAGCGCGTGAAATCGATACGATGAATGGGAGAAGTATTATATAGATCGGCAACAGACAAAACGCGAATCTCTTAATCTCCACCTTAGTCGCATGTTGTGGTCATCGGAGATGTGGCTCCACTTTTCCTCGGGCTCCTTGGCCCCGCACAGCTCCACGGGCGTCGTGTTGGGCGATATCCACATGCGCAGCACCGCCGCCGGACACCCTCGAGCTTTGCAAGTGAAAATGTCAAGGTGAAATCTATAAGATCATTGGACGCGAGTACAAGAGAGAGAAATATACGATAAGACCCGCGTACCCGACTGCTCCCCCTCGACGGAGAAGAGCTCGAAATTAAGGAGTATCTGGTGCTTCGGCCTCACGCTGATGAACCAATTGCAGGTCTTGCTCGCCAGGTTGCGCGACGGCGCGTCGTACTTGTTCGGGAAGTTCGGACTGGTTATCACGCCGTAGTGCAAGCTGCTTATGTTGGAGCCGCAGTCTGCGCGAGCACTCACATAACGAATTGAATAATCGAGGGTCGGGGGAAGGGGGGGAGGAGAAAGATAATCGATGCGTGGTATACGTACCACCGAAAATGGACTTGGCGTTCTCGAAGATGTAGCGGGCCTTGAAGCCGCTGTAGACGAGCTCGGAGTCGGTGTGCAGGATGACCTTGACCCCGCGAGCGCCGAGGGTCGACTCGACGGGCCCGGGCGCCGTCATGCCGCAATACCTCCCTATAAGCTTCTCCGTGTCGTCCCTGTACATGTTGTAGATCTCCACCCAATCGTCCTGGCAGTACTCGACCCTGCGATCATTCAAACGTTAACAACTTATGGTACGGGATAAAAAAAAAAAAAAAAAAAAAAAAAAAAAAAAAAAAAAAAAAAAAAAAAAAAAAAAAAAAAAAAAAAAAAATACATAACATTGTCCGAATTACTATAAAATATATATATATACACGAAGTTTATCTTGATAGAAGTATCTCATGATTTTTTTGATTTTTTTAATGATGTGTAACATGCATCGATTAATACGTTTATATTACATTTTCACGGGTACTAGAAAGACGTTTTTTTTTCTTTTTTTATTTTTTAACCAACTTTGATTCTATAATAAGTCGATGTCTTGCATGGAACGACAAAGTTGCAGCGAAAATCAAGAAGTTCCCGAAACAAGGTCATAGATTCGATTGCAAACTATTTAAAATTTTGAATACATACTCTAGACCAATGCAAAATATACTTGTGTTTTTTTTTTTTTTTTTTTTTTTACAAGTCTCCTGGGTACAACTTTGTACCTAAAAATGACAGTGGCAATTGACATAGGAAGAAGAGAAAGAAAAATGAAATTGCTTGATTCAAAGGCTGATTCCGTAATGTATACAACTCGTATGAAAAATGATGCGAGATTTTGAACTTACGAGTAAATGATAATAATAACAGAACAACAGGCAATACTTATACAACATAATAAACTACACTAAACGAACCAAACGAACGTAATAAACGAACTCTTTTTTTTTTAATTTATTTATTAATTTTTTTTTTTTTTTTCCATAAAAATACTAAACAAACACAAACCTTCTACGTGTCTAATCTCTAAAAAAAAATATCACAATCTTTTTTTTCACGCACGCTCGCTAAAACTATAGGTGTACATGAAACGTAATTCAATCGATAAACCTTGGAACCTATTGTTGGAACAAAATAACAACTGAAAAATAAACGAGAGGAATGTCGGCAAAGGCTGTGGTGTTATGAAAAAAAAAAAAAAAAAAAAACTTTATAACGAAATAATGTTGTTATTTACACCAGTATTTACAAATCATTTGTGGATGACAAGCAATTATGTAAATTGAAGTTTTCCTTTCGTTACTCGACCCGAAAACTTCATTAACGTTAATGAATTCCGTCCGTATCGATTGCTCCCTGTAAAAAAATGTATCCTCTGCTCGTTCGCTAACGAATTCGATTTGAAAAAAAATAAAAATGCTGAAAATCGAGTGCAGACTCTAATTGATGGTATGAAACGTTCACTTTAAAATATTGAAATTGCGAAACGATGTACTCGGATATGAAAAAAAAACAAAAAAAAAACACCCTCTCTTTCTGTGTGCACGTGGGGCCAGTCAATATCGTAAAATTAAATTGTATTGAGAAAAATGAAAAGTATAGTGCCTCCGTACCAAAGTATAAGGATGAGCCGAAAAAAAAGTCAATTCAATCTACTTCACTATTGCACATCGTACAAAAAAAAAAAAAAAAAAAAAAAAAAAAAAAAAAAAAAAAAAAATACATAACATTGTCGTAAGCGACACAAGTTATGTATATGCACGTCAGTCGAGAAGCATCATCAATAGATGATGCCCATTTGTGTACAACAGTTGTAAAACACGATGTAAAACAGTATACAGCTGGCATAAAGCGTCAAACTTATCCCGTAAATACACGCGTGGCACCACCACGAGCAGTCATTACCCTCTCGTTCGCCCGTCTGCACACATACAACGAAGGAGGCGCGAGCTACAGCGGGAATCCGATCGATTCCGCAAACGCGAATATACATATACATATATGTATACATGTTTGTGCACGTATATATACCGTATAAGGGGAGCCTATTATCATACGTGCACAGCCTACTAAGTACACATATATACATACGCATTGCGCGCACAGAAAGAGAGGAGAAAAAGAGAATACGGCATGAGGTCGGTTGCTTTTCTACCCTTCCTCGATCGTTAATAAAATATACGTAGGTGTAATAAATATACGTGTGTGTGCACAACACCGACTCTTGGCACCGCCGTCGTCGTCGGTGCAGCGGCGGCTCTTTTACTTTGACTTATACTTGCATGAATAAATCCTCCCGTCGGACTTTTACGAGTAGCCTAGCTAGGCGCACTATGTCACATTTATCCCTCTACTTTACAAGTGTACGCGTGAATATGTAATTTATGTCAGTGTACCTATGTACCGTTGAAAAAGAAAAGAAATGGTTTTTAAGGGTGGAGAGTAAACATTTGGGAATCATCGGAGGTGGTAACTGGTCCAAACGTATCAATGTACATCCATCGTAATAATAATCATTATTGTGATCATATACGTATCGCATATGAGAATGTCAATAGATATATATATATATATACAAGTATAATGATGGAAAGAGAAAAGAAAAAAAAACACAAGATGGTTGTACTCACTCGGGAGGAGAGCCGCGTAGGCCAAAGTTGTTGAAGACGAGCTCGACGCGCTGATGCGGCCCAGCGAGAAACGTGTAGACGCACTGGCGCGACTCGCCGCTCGGATTGATCAGATGGGGCGCGTGAAACGTCCCGTTTTGCGGTCCGTCCGACGTACTTATGAACTTCTGGTCGCACTCTGCTCACCATTCACATTTTTTACATTTCAAGCATTATTCATTCATTTGTTTATTTATCTAACACGTAATGGTGGTGTACATGTATAGCTATCGCTGCCTTGACACGTCAAAGATTCCTTTTTTTTTTTTTTTTTTTTTTTTTTTCTCCTTCAAGAATATCCTACGTTACATCCTACCATTTGGGGTTCGTCCTGCCACATAATTTGCGAGACAATTAAGCTCGGCCGTACAACGCGTTGGATAACAGTCCTTACAAGCTATTGGCAATGTTATGCCCCCGTACTTTGTCGTCATTTGCAAGGTGGAGCACAATATCCTCGTAGGGTCTGTGTATATCGTGCAAACAGCGGTAGCAGCATATAGCCAATAACGTGTACAGGCAGGAGAGGTGGAAAAGGATCGGTCGATGCTTTGACGGTGCGCTTAATCGATTGCCGGTACGATATGTCAATGGAAACTCGCATGTATCGATGATTTCGTTTGGATGTATGCCTATTTAAGTGTTAACACTTTTTTTTTTTTTTTTTTTTTTTTTTTTTCATCAAACTCCGGTGACTGGATCGAAAATGTTTAATTGTGATCCAAGAAAGAATCGATATCGGTAGTTTATAGTAGTTGTGAAAAGATGCCTCGTAAATTCATTTTCAACTAAAATTGCTATTTTACCTAATTAGATTAAAATAATAGCGTACCCTTCATTGAATTCGATTAACGAAACAAAACTTTGGATTAAGGATCAACTTTCAAAAATGAATTCATCGAATCTGTTAAAATAAATCGAAAAATAAATTGTGGCCATTGGGTCACGAACCTGTGCAGCTCTGGCTAAGATTATATTAAGTAATTAACATGTAATGGAATAAATCGACGACTTGGAGTAGTTGTCAGCGTCGATATCAAATAAATCACAAATTTTATGTGTATGGGCATAGAATGAGAAAACAGATGGAGAACAAACGGGAGATATTTATAATATAGTAAAAGATGTGAAGGGCACATGTGTGTAATTTCATATAAAAAAGAAGAGTTGTTTTGATCTTAAAAAGAGCGTGATCGAAAAATTTTAAGCCGAGTAATTTTTTATGTAATTTTCTTATTTATTTATTTTTTATCATTGTTTTTTTTTTTATAGAAATTCTGCTTTACGTATATACACTTTTCCAAAGGACAGTCCATCCTTTAGATACGCTCGTGCATTTTTGCCAATAACCCGTTTTACTGTATCTTCTACTTTTATTCACACAATTATTTTATTAAATTCAAATGCATCGATT
>NW_019384291.1:3789980-3804641 GCF_000648655.2 Copidosoma floridanum | reverse complement strand
GCCAAAAAAAAAAAAAAAAAAATCCTAACGTATCCGTCTCGATGTACAAACACATTATTCTCACGCACATCGAGGGACCGCTCGTCGTCCGTCTGTCACGTATATACCCCATGCATATGATATTCGTTTGTGCAATTTCGCAAAGGTGAGCATATAATATACTTGTATACCCTTCGAATCGAAATTCGCCAACCCCCTTCTCTTTTCTTTTCCGTCGGGGTGCAACAACATTGTGCTCTAATCTCGCGCGCGACAGCAAGACTGCGAGAAAGAAGAAAGAGCCGAGCAATGAGGGATCGGGCTAAAAAGAGCGGAAAAAAGGTAAGGAAGAAGAGGAAAAGGAAGAAAAAAAAAAAAAAAAAAAAAAAAACAAAACAAAACAAAACACCAAAGTTAGTCAATTTATACAAAATTTAATTCAATTATTATCATGTACTACAATTCAAAGGAAAATTAATATCATCAACTCGTCAATTGTGCGCAACGTTTATCATTATTTAATTTTTGTTTTTTTTCTTTTTTTTTCTTTTTTCTGTTTTTTTTTTCTTTTCAATCACAATACCCAATGTATGGAAAACCCATCGTTTACCTGTACTACTGAAACCCAGAGAGGCACGGTCTAGTGGAAAATGTAAGGTTATGGTAAGACAGGCTTTCCCGGCTGGCTTTCCCCCGCATGCAATTTATATACATATATACGTATAAATAGTAGCTACACCCAAGTCAGGTACGGCGCAAGTCATCGACGCGCACATGTTGTGCGCCTGTCACTTTAGTGTGGGCATTGTAATATTATGCATCGCGTATACAGCCGATGCGTCGGCAATTTTTTTTTTTTTTTTTTTTTTCGGCAGAAACAAAAGACTTCGGGAGAGACCAACGCACGCGCACACACGCACACACAAACTCACTCGGCATAAGCGAGAAGATGGATATAAGCGTATATATTTTAGCAAACGGGAGTCGGCGGCAACGACGGCGAAAGGAGGGGTAGGTGTATGTAAGCGGCAGAGAGTGCAACGTACAGCCCGATAAGACGGATACCTATACACACACGCGCGTGCGACGCGGGGCAACGGGGGGGGGGGGGAGGATCGAAGCTAAAAGAGGAGAGAGAGAGAGAAAGACGACGAACTGCGTGCTGGTACGACGACGACGACGATGGAGCGGCGGTGTGGCTGAGGAAGCGCAAAGGAGGAGACGCTGTGCTAACAATAGCCTCCCGGAGGCATCCGCACGACGGACGGTTCTCTTCTCCTTTCCATCGTCGGAAAGGAAGGGAAAAAAAAAAAAAAAAAAAAAAAAACCAATTGCACGCCCCTGTATACCGAGATCGTTTTGGCGTTGGTTTTCCATCGTCGAACATTATCTTGTTTTCACTTAGTCGCTCGCTTCACATGTATAGCCGCGCTGCTACTGTAGGGATAAAAAAGCCGGCCGGCAGCCGGTCGAACGAACTACGAAACAACGACTACAGATCGTAGGGAGGAAAAGCGTAGCCTCTGCATGTAAGTGACGAGAAAAAGAGGGTGGCGGCTTTTCCTTCCTCGTACATACGTATACACATGTGTACACATATAATATATGGATTAACGCATCGACATGCACTTTGCCGGCGCGTTCATACGTACACTTGTTAATAATATTGTGCACAAATATACCTGATACACGTATGGATTAAAAAGAGGTGTACACCTCGTTGCTGCATACATACTTGTTATGTTTTCGTGGGCATTCGTGTTTATATTGTCGATGGGGAAAGTATAGGTAATCGCTTTGATCAAACGAGCACAGCACACGGAGTATACTTAAGTAAAATCACACGGAAACGACGGAGCTTGCAGGACGACTAAGTACTAAATATTTATTGTGTACAATTATTAGTATTAAATACGGCGTCTTTTAAAAAATTCGTGTGATTTCGGTCTGCGGTGTCTGTATAATCATATACATATAGTTATTTGCTAGTGAAGTAGCACTGTACGAAAGGGGTAAATTCGGGAATGCATTGCAGTGAGAAGTGCACTGGTAGGTATATAAAACACGTATGCGTGTGCAACAGCGAAATACATAAGTATAGAGAGAAGAAGACAAGACAACAGAGGACAAAACACAGTGGGCACGTAGAGCTTATAGTGATAGAGTGTATTGGTGGCGGCGGCGACGACAGCGAGGAGAGAGAGAGAGAGAGAGAGAGAGAGGAACGAGAGAAGAACCAAAGGAAGGAGGAGGAGGAGGAGGAAGGAGGAGAGGAGGAGTTTCGCGCTCGGCTCCATCTTGTGCGAATATGTCGCTCGGGCGCAGCAGCAACGCCGCCGCCGCCACATTGCACTTTCTGAGGCTCTCTCTCTCTCTCTCTCTCTTTGCTGCTCCGTTTTTTTTTTGTTTTTTTTTTTTGCACACACCAACTATACTTCTATGTACATGTTTATAGATAATCACCACACGCGAGATATCACACACCCACACATATGTAATGATGCTTTTTTTTTTTTACTTTGTTAACGAGAGAAAATAACAGCAGCAGCAATAACTCACGAAACGTAGAAAAAAAAAAAATTTGCACACCAGGTTGATATTGCACAGAGAGAAAAAGGGAGAGAGAAAGAACGGTCCTCGGTGACGACGACGACGACGACAGGAGATTCGCGATATTCGCACTGCATAATTATACACTTACATATATATGTTATGTGAGTAGATATAGGGTATATAAGGCTGCAAAAAGTACCTGATGGCTCTCACGGCTCGGCTGCTAAAGCACAACAGAGCTAACCACCAGCCGCCAGCCGGAGCAAGCTGGCAGCATCAGCACGGCACACACATGCACATCGTATACGTATATATTTATACACACGTACGTGTATACGTGGGTTTAAAACTCTGAACGGAGCATATATATATATATATGTGTATGTATGTATGTATGTATGTATGTATGTATGTATGTGTTGTAGAAGAACCGGAGCGCTGCTGTCGACGACGACGAGTAGACCGGAGCCACGCACGATTATACTATATGTGTGTACAGACGACACACGGCCACTATCAATTTCGTATACGCATGTACAATAATAATAATAATAATAATAATAATAACACTTATCAATGTGAAAAAAAAACAACAAAAAACAAAACTAAAAAAAAAGAAAGAAAAAAAAACACACACAGACACGAGACGACCACAACGGCGAGACTAGCTCGCGAATATATTTCCCATCTACACTTGAAATATAAACGCGCGCTACGAGAGGGATATCGCGAATGGCAGCGGAGCAGCGGCTGCCAGCCTATGCGCGCCGAAAATCCCCCTTCTGGGTGTATATATATACATATACACACATATATATATATATATACACATCGCGAGAGACAGACACTTACCTAACTACTACCACCACCACTAGTATGGTGTAATTGTGGGGTGTGTGTACATGTATTGGAGCTAAACCCGCCGCTCCTCGCGAAAGAGAGTATAATATGTATGTAGAAGCCGGACGGGACGGACAACGAAGGAAGAGGGGATAGAGAGAAAAAACACGCGCGCGAGCGGCGAGCGAGGAGAAATGGCGGCGCGCGAATATGTATATATACACTTTGATCGGGCGCACGCGTGTTGGAGGCCGGTATATGTGAGAAACGTGACCGGGCGGCTTTCGTTTTTCTTTGCCGAGTGTAAGTATACCTATGACTATACATTTGCATCGTACTTTACAAAAGCCCGATGCTTTTTCGCAACGCGTGTTTCCCCTCGGCCTGGCTGGCTCCTTTTGCTCGATCGCCCTCTTCGAGTTTATAATATACGCACATGTGCCACCTGAACTCTGCGAGACATCGGCTGAAATCTTCCTTTCGATGACGCTTGTGGTTAATTTTTTGGTTTTTTTTTTTTTTTTTTTTTTTTTCACCAAATTTGGTAAATTTCAAAACAAGATATAATAATGTATAGGAAACGAATTTCAATGGGAATGATACTTGGCAAAAAACTAGGTCGTCCATTCGTTGATAATGAAAACGACATTGCAAATAACAAGAAAAGGGTACTACGATAATTCACGTGCCACAACGTTTTGTAAATACTGCTTTTATTGGAGACCAAGTTGGTCAATGGCGAAAAAATTCAACGTAAAAGAAAAAAGCCCGCATTCGTGTACGCGTTATTAAAAAACGTCATTTTGTGTATAACTCAAAGCTTCCTCTGCTCTAATGCAAAACGTTCATTTTTCCAACAAAACCCTCGCCACTCCAATTAGGGCTGATTACCTTTCCCGGAGCTTTGTCGAAAGTTCTTTTGCGAACCCTCATCCATTCACAACCAGCCGTGAATGGCCCCTGCGTCAAAAGCTGCACACCCCTTTGCGCCTCCAACGCGTGAAAATCTCTCTCCCCTTTGAGCCCTGAAAACTCGGTTTGTATGGCAAAAAAAAATAAATAAATAAATAAATAATAACAAACAGAGTGAGGAGTAAGTATGAAGAATAAACCCAAAAGCAGTGTGCACACCCAACTAATTGATACGACTAAAGTATGTAAGGTATTATGAGGTGACAAGTTCCGACCGCACCCGATCTTGGACCATCTACGTATACTATCGCTCGGGAAATGTTTACTGCTCTTTCTCACTTTTTTTATCGAAAAAATTTCATGCAAGAAATTAAAAAAAAAAAAAAATTAGGAACTGCAACGACTCGGTTAGAGCATCACACAAAAAAAAGAGAGGGACAGGGAGAAAGAGAAATAGCTGGTAAAAAGAAATGAAGAGCGAGTTCCGTGTTACGAGGGATAATATCTTGAAATTCGTCCAACGTATTAATACACGAGTTAATTGGAATTCTGGCTTGGGTTCTCATGGATGTAGTGAGTGATCTATTACTCCTTCGACCGTAGCGCGCAGCTAGCCTCCGGGAATTTGTGCTTTTGTCAGTCGGCGGGTAAGTTGGTTATTATCATTATTTTTACTATCAATTTCCTTTCTGTATCTCTTAATCCCGACAATGTGTTTTAAAAGCATGCAAGAAAATTATTTCACTCACACGGTTAGATTCCATACATATATATATATATAAATTTTTTTAATTTACATATACATACTTGAACGAGTTCTCCTGCCTAAGCTCATCTTGAAATGTTTATTCATTAGTAAATTAATGTGCTAAATTGAAATTAGTAAATCCACACTTATATGAAAAGAACCAATCACAATTAGGTGATTAATCGACTAACTTAAACAAAAACAAACAAAAAATATATACACATCACAGAGAGGGGATACAGATATTGATTTGGTTAGTGTTTTTATATTATCACCGTACACAGGTGGTTGATTTTTTTTACTATTACAATACGACAAAAAAAACACAAGATTTCGATGACACGAGTTTTACGTCACAAAAGACGAATTTTATCGGTTCGTTGGAAGTTGTATCACAAATTCTCTCTCTTTCTTTCATCTGCAGATATTCATACAATTTCAATGTTGTATTTGTGTTGTGAGGGTAAAAATGAACAAAAAAAAATTAAATTAAAAAAAGGACAAAAAAAACGTTAACGAGTGCCTTTTTCCTATTTGTTTGATTTTTTTTTTATTTTTCTTTTTTTTTTTTTAAGGGCAATTGTCAACTTACGTGCGTGCTTTGTAAACTCTTCGAACAAGTCATCTCGGTCTCGATTCTTTGGAATATTTCCCACAAACAAGCGGTGATTGTTATAAGATACGGTTACACCAATCTTTTTCCCTTTCCGAATCTCATAATCATTCAGCTGTAAGAATAACGTTGGAAGGAAAGTGCCAATTAAGCTTGCCATTTTTCAACACTTGCGGGGGCTGTCAGATTTTCTGTTATCTGCTGTATTTATTTTTCATTTTTTTTTTTTTTTTTTTTTTTTTTTATGTGGGTCCTTATCTCGTTATCTCCAACTAGCTTTTTCTGGGCACAAATTTTATAAGCTGAAAAATTTTGTATTTTTTCTCTCATACTTCGGGTCTACTATAACTCACATATATTATGATGTCCACTTTAATTTAAAATAATTCCAAGCATTTTAAATGTGGCCTTGTGTTCGAGGTCTCAAGGATTCAGTGTTAGTTTGTTAATAGAGGCTTTGTTAAAGCTATGGTCCCGTCTTTCGCTTACTTAAATATTTTTTTTCAATGCAAAAACTTTTTTTAATACTGTTTTATTTGCAATATTTTTATACAAGCGAAGTCGAGGATTTAGTTATCATGTTGTGACTTACAGAAACGTTGAAGCAATCATACTTTTTTGAGTCTCTTGCATACAAATTAGGTACGATGTCTTTTCTCTAATCATCTCTTCTGATTATGTGTATAAAAAATGTAGATACAATGTTTGCAAATATAAATATGTGCTATATGCATTTTTAACCGAGTAGAACATTAAAAAATCTCTTTTTCACTCTCTGCGTGACATAAAAAATATATTTCTATGCATGCAGTATAAAATGGCCTATATTATTCTAATTCATACCAAAAAAAAAGTTTTTTTTTGTCTATTTTAAAGAATAGTGTACGAAACCATTTTTCTCAGTATGACAGATTCAACAATTAATGATTGCCTAATGTAATTAGGTAATTCTTGTTAAATGAAGGAAAAAAATTAAGACTCAATTGCAAATTGCTTTAGCAAAGGGTCAACGACAGCAAAGCCAACTGTATAAAAAATGACGAGGTAACTAGGGTTAATTGCACGCACAAGCTTGGTGTTATTTGAGAAAAAATTTTGTTTTAATGTTAAAGATATGCGTATGTGAGAAATTTATTTGATTGACAATGACATTGTCCATAATGATATTTCACAATTGTTAGTTTTTTTACAGAAGCCAGCAGAATGCTTATAAAATGTGTAACTCTTGTAAAGAGACAAGCTGTGTTTATCTTATTTATTAAGTATGTAGTGCTAATAATATTTTGTGTGACTTTAGTTGGAAAATATTTTCTCAAATTAGATTTTATTCCAGTAGTTTCAACATATTATTTTTTATTTTTGAGTAAAAACATTGCGTATTAAAAACACAGTGTATTCACTCTCACGAGAGTGCGTCTTTTTATGGATAGTATCAAACAATTATGAATAACGGTTCTAAAGGTGTAGTCAAAAGAGAGTGAGAAAAATGAGAATAAACTAGCCAGAATATGTGTGATTTTTAATTTATTTTTGAGTTTCGTTTGTAGAGAGATTTTAGTGGAGAATAAAGAGAGATAGACACGTACTATAATTTTTTTTTAAATTGTACAAATTTTTGTTTAAATTAACACATTGCAAAGGGGGATGTCCACGAACACTGTGCCACAATTAAATTACTTGTACTTTTAAATATTGAAATTTCTTAACAACAACAATGTAATAGTAATAAATACATTAAAACAGTATGTTATTAACGTCATAGTCAATATTTAATCTAAATAAATTTCAAAAAAAATTTTTTTTCAACATCTAATAAATTTGAAAATACAGGTAAAAAAGATGACTATTTGTTTAGAAAAAACGATTAAAAAAGGGCGACCCACCGGTTGAGGCTGCCTGCCTCTCCCTCTGGCAGGTGGCGGAGGCGGCGCGTAATCGAAATAGAAATCTTCGTATCGATAATAGTCATCGTAATATGGATCACTGTAGCCACCTCGATAATCTCCATAACCGTAATAGTCGTAATCATAATCTATAAAAACACACATTACAAATAGAGACCCAGAGATCAATTTTTTTTTTTTTTTTTTTTTTTTTGTGGAGCTTTCGATATAGTACGTCGGCTTGGTTCGTCGGCTAGCTTAAGCTTTATGTATAATATGTATTTGTATTTTTGTCACGTTAAAAAATGTAAGGATGAAGCTGCAGGGCTTTGTTACTCTGGTAATAAAGTTGTGAGATTAGAGAAAATAGTTATTTGATTGTATATTTTTTGTGAGTTGAATTAGTTTTTCGTGTATTATACTAAAGAAACTGCAAATCAGCGACCCTTAAGGAACAACAATTATTTTATGGCATAAAGAACGCACAGTCCTTTGTGGCATAGTTGTATTTTTTTTATTTTTTACAGCTTATTATTTGACCAGAATATACACTATGGATTCTGAACAAACATATTTTCAAAAAGAAGATTTTTGTTTTGAGAAGTGTCAAAAATAGATGTAAAATTTTCAACTAGAAACGTTTTACGATACAGGTCAAGACACTACAGTGTTGCATTGAGGGAATCTTAGGCGAAGCCAAGATGAGGGGCCGCTAGTAAATTATTATAGTAATATCGTGAGCACTAAACTGAGTCTCAATAGTTGTTAATATTTAATTAGTAATAACAGTATTTTGAATAACTAGCCGATGGGTAATTACTTATTGGATTAATATAATTGTATATAAACTAGAATAATAAAAACACAATTGCAATCCANAAGCCGACATGCAGATGGATGAAAATAGTGTGAAAAAAACTTGATTACGTACAAAGCATTGTCGTACCCGGTGCGGCTTTGCATCATCTGTATCATTTGCATCATTCTACGCTCTCGCGCGCGCAGCATTTCTTCCTTTTTCTTTTTGTCGGATGGGGGCTTTGCCAGCGATACTTCTATGTGAGAACCGAACATTTCTTTGCCGTTCACCTCTCGCATCGCCTTCAAACACATACGAACAATTGTTATAAAAACCATAGCTTTAAAAACAAAAACAAAAAAATCAACAAACAAAAAAATTATACCTTCACGGCACAGTCTCTGTCTTCGAAATGAACAAAAGCGTAATCTTTAATTTTCTTCACCCTCTCGATTTTGCCATACTGTTCGAAACACTCTTTCAATTTTTCTTCGGTACAATCTTGCGTCAGGTTTCTCACGTACAGTACACGTACCTGTAAACATAAAAAATCGATTTCTCACGAGGTGAACTCTTGAAGGTGCGAATATCGTGTCATGAATGAAAGTTGCTTACTTTGGACATGGTTTGTTCGTCAGGTTCTTCTTGGGGATCAGCCCAGTCGACGATGATGTCGCAGCCCCAGACCTTCATGCGGCCAGTGCCGAGTCGTCTTTTGGCCAGCGAGGCGGCCTTGTGCGACTCATACTCGAGGAAACAGAAGCCTCGGTTCTTTTTCTTGTCGTCGGGCGAACTGTAGATTATCACCTCTGTTATATATATGTATATATATATATATATACCGAATAACACCTATACATAAAACTCTATTGTAATAAAATAAGAAAAAAGATAACATTCCTTATATGTATAATAAATAGCGCATAAATATTTGAATAAACAAAAAATCTTAGTCACTAAAAATAATCATAACATTATAATTTGTAACATGAGTTAAGCGATAATAGCATTAAGACATAACAAATCCATGCCAGTAAATAATTTATTGTAATGAAAAAAATTTGCTATCCGTCAATATATGTTATCAACTATGTAAAAGAAAGGAACAATAAGTGTTTACCTCTTAGAAACAAAAGAGAACTCCATGACAGATTTAAGTAAAAAAAAATAAAAAAAAATAGAGAGAACTTTATCTTGGAGGATTTTTTTTCGATAAGAGAAAAAACACTTTATAAATATAAAAAAAGCTTAGCACAAAAATATCAGAAAAAGAAAGTCATGTTTGAAAAAAATTTTTAAAAATTTTACCTTTCTACCGTTTAATGCATGCTAACTTGCATTTACCTAGAAACTTAATACACATTATAAATCACAGTATACTGTTTAAAAAAATGTAAAAAAAGTTTTCTGCTAATGAAAATTAACGTGCATTAACGATTAAAAACTTATCGAACTAAACAAAAAGTTATAAAAAAAATATTATTGCTACTGACACTCGAACACAACGACTCATTTATCAATCTTAACATATATCGCGGCTTACCTAATTCCTTGAGAGCTGAAAAAAAATGATTTCAAATAATGATACGTTCACAGACGTTGTACTTAAATATTTCACAAACGCTATCAAAAAATACAAATCATATTCCTTAGAAGTAAAAAAAAATAAATAAAACTGAATACAACTCAACCAAACTTGCTGCCTAATAAACGTATCAGTTCAAACTTCTCTTTACTCGTAAATGTCTAAAGTGCTAGATTAGCACCAAAAATAATAAGAATACAAAATAATACGTGCATGCTTAATCATTTTAGCGTTTGAATAAGAAACAAAAATTGGTTAATGATTGGACCTGGTTATGTTCAAATTATAATAAGGTGCATCTAGAATATTTAAAGTAGAATTTTTTCTACACAATTTGCTATGTACTTATTAATTTTAACACAATATTTACTTTTAGTTTTTATACGTAAGGAACACGTGTTTAGTTATAATTGTGGTAAAATTATAGCGTTAGTCAATTATCAGCATTGAGAATATCGCACTACAGACCCATAAATTATCAAGGTACGAAATAGTATAATTTTTTTTTTTTTTTTAATCATTGTATTTCTAATTTAATGAAAACACAATAAATAAAAGTAACTTGCCAATTTTACATGGCATTTGAAAACCCATCACCAAAGGACAATTAAAACGAAGGATGACAAACACTTAGTACCATTTTTTATNTAAAATTTTTAAAAAATTTTTATTCGCCTCACTTGGAGTGAAGCTAAAATCACTGGTCAATTTGGGTGTCCTTGGATAGTGTTCGATTGACAGATTACAAGGAGGGTGGGCACGAGAAGGGTGCGTCTTTACAGGGTTCAAACGAGGTGGAGAGCGATTACTCATATACATTCGGGAGCGCGCAATCGGATTTAATTGCTTGTTGTGATTACAAGCGTGCAGGTTTTTTTTTTTTTTTTTTTTTTTTTTTTTTCTGTACTGAACGAATACGGTGGCATACGTGCGCGATTGAAATCGATGGTGTGTGTGGGTATTCTTTTACTCGGTTTCAAGTGCGTTTATTCCCTTCTTTCCTAGCCCCCTTCTCGCTCGGCGTGCACAAGTGATCGATGGTACTCTTGTATAAAATGTGGGTACTATTCGATTGAGGATAATAAAATTAACTGGATAAGGTTGCCGTATATACCCCGTACATGCTCAAAGCGATGTGCAAACTCCCAAAGATACAACGATACTCGCCGTGCGACTTGTTGCTTTTTCGAAAGCGGTCCATTCGGAGGATTTTATTATTATTATTATTTTTTTTTTTTTTTATAATACAATTCAAGGGGTCGTCGTCTTCTGTTTAATGGTTGCTATGTATACGCGTCGAGTGACTGCCAGATGGTACTTACTGATACTGGAAGGAGAAAAAAAAACCATCTCGTTCTACAATTAATTTACACGGTTTATCATATGCTTCGGGTCTTCACCGACAAGTATTATTTTTCTAACCTAATCGAGCAATCAAATAAGGAAAGTGTAAGTTTTGTTTTTCTCACGCCCGTATTTAATTTAGGGGCTGTTTTTTCAATTTCACTCGTGATGAATATTTATTTATCTCCAAATGCAGATCTACAGATAGAAAAAAATAAATAAACAAATAAACACTCTATTTGAGCTTAACCCAATACGCGCGAAAACGCTTGTAACCGGTCCAGTACAAGCAAGGCGGAAAATCCGTCTTACCAAAATCGGCATATACTACTGACGGAGAAACAGAGCCGGAAAAAAAAAAAAAAAAAATCCTAACGTATCCGTCTCGATGTACAAACACATTATTCTCACGCACATCGAGGGACCGCTCGTCGTCCGTCTGTCACGTATATACCCCATGCATATGATATTCGTTTGTGCAATTTCGCAAAGGTGAGCATATAATATACTTGTATACCCTTCGAATCGAAATTCGCCAACCCCCTTCTCTTTTCTTTTCCGTCGGGGTGCAACAACATTGTGCTCTAATCTCGCGCGCGACAGCAAGACTGCGAGAAAGAAGAAAGAGCCGAGCAATGAGGGATCGGGCTAAAAAGAGCGGAAAAAAGGTAAGGAAGAAGAGGAAAAGGAAGAAAAAAAAAAAAAAAAAAAAAAAAACAAAACAAAACAAAACACCAAAGTTAGTCAATTTATACAAAATTTAATTCAATTATTATCATGTACTACAATTCAAAGGAAAATTAATATCATCAACTCGTCAATTGTGCGCAACGTTTATCATTATTTAATTTTTGTTTTTTTTCTTTTTTTTTCTTTTTTCTGTTTTTTTTTTCTTTTCAATCACAATACCCAATGTATGGAAAACCCATCGTTTACCTGTACTACTGAAACCCAGAGAGGCACGGTCTAGTGGAAAATGTAAGGTTATGGTAAGACAGGCTTTCCCGGCTGGCTTTCCCCCGCATGCAATTTATATACATATATACGTATAAATAGTAGCTACACCCAAGTCAGGTACGGCGCAAGTCATCGACGCGCACATGTTGTGCGCCTGTCACTTTAGTGTGGGCATTGTAATATTATGCATCGCGTATACAGCCGATGCGTCGGCAATTTTTTTTTTTTTTTTTTTTTTCGGCAGAAACAAAAGACTTCGGGAGAGACCAACGCACGCGCACACACGCACACACAAACTCACTCGGCATAAGCGAGAAGATGGATATAAGCGTATATATTTTAGCAAACGGGAGTCGGCGGCAACGACGGCGAAAGGAGGGGTAGGTGTATGTAAGCGGCAGAGAGTGCAACGTACAGCCCGATAAGACGGATACCTATACACACACGCGCGTGCGACGCGGGGCAACGGGGGGGGGGGGAGGATCGAAGCTAAAAGAGGAGAGAGAGAGAGAAAGACGACGAACTGCGTGCTGGTACGACGACGACGACGATGGAGCGGCGGTGNGCGACAGCAAGACTGCGAGAAAGAAGAAAGAGCCGAGCAATGAGGGATCGGGCTAAAAAGAGCGGAAAAAAGGTAAGGAAGAAGAGGAAAAGGAAGAAAAAAAAAAAAAAAAAAAAAAAAAGCACCATGCACACTGTATGGGTCTTTATTGCCGGAGAGCGTGTATATAGTGTATGTGTGTATACACAATACGCAGCACACGCGGTACAACAAATAAATCCCGAATTTAAATCTCATTCTTCGGGAGCAGAGGGAGCAGGAAGGAGGAGAGACACACGGACGTGAAATTCGCAAGCTATACGCCACGTAAACCCTCGTACAAGTGTACGGATGAGTTTGTTATACCTATACTTACTTGCGCATTTTTTATTATTATTATTATTATTATTATTATTATTATGTATTTTTGCGCGAGGAGCGTACGCTACATTTCAGGAGTGCATATGGAGGAAAGAATTGGTATTATGGACTTGATGGTACATCTATGCCCATTTTAATACGTAAGCGAAAGAAGGAAAGGAAGAAAAGTATCCATTATATAAATATATTGTAGATATGTATACTCCTTCTCTCGCCTGCATTCGCGATTTCGGCCTTTTCGGCGGGAGCTCGATTGCCTGGTGCCGACGAACTCTCCTGCACGACGTGCATATATATATATATATATTTATATTCAAGTGCACCATACATACACACATGGTGTGCAAAAAACCACACACACGCGCACGCACAGATATACCTATAGCCTAACGCACGCACGCACGCTTGCGTTTCAAAGTTTGCCGTGCAGCAGCGATATATGTGCACTGTCTCTCCCTGCTGGATGGCGAACAGCGAACCGAAAAAAAAAAAAAAAAAAAAAAGAGAGAGAGACACGACCTTCCTTCCTATCGCACATACCAACACACGCTAAAATTCTGCAAGAGAGTCCGGAGAAAGAGAAAGAGCTCACGTTTTGCCTTGCTTCTTTATATATATTTTTTCTCTCTCTCTCTCCCTTGCTCCCCCTGTCCTTGCTTCTGTCTTCCTCTTCCTCCTTGGCTCCTCCCTCTGTATATACTCGCGCACACACACAGCCACCCATTCGCTACACATGTATAAGTTATAGGCACCCGAGCCGGCTGCGATTCTCAACCTCGTAGTAGGTATATGTATATACAATATACACTAGTTACTTCGGACCCCATTTATTATAATGCACACTTCGTTTTCGCAAGCTGCATTTTTCTCTTCCGTTTGCGAACCAACCCTCCTCTCTCTCACGCGCTTATCTTGCACCCCATACTTTTTAAGGGAACCCAATCATGCTCGGCCAATTTATTTATCAACAATCATTGAGAGGGGGGGGGGGAGGGAGGTAGAAACAAAAACAAGGCTGCATCAAGTGCGCGTATCAGTGAATTACGGGGACACAGCGCGGTATCTGTGCCGATGTATTATATATTGGCGACAAAGGGGGGGGGGGGAAGAGGAGGAAAAAGAAATGAGAAAAAACGTATACAAGAGAAAGGGGTCGATCGGAGCAAAAGAGGCAGACAAAGCCGAAGAAGAAAGAGAGAGAGAGAGAAAAAAAAAAGGAAAACGAAGAGGATGAGCAGAGCGCGCGCGGGAAACGAAAAAACATACAAGGCGGTGGCCGTGCAGTGCATGGCAGAAAACGCTCGGCATATTTTATCGCCTTGTTGTATACGTACCCTTATCTATACATACACACGCATACTTTCGCTCTCTCTTGGCTGGTATTGTTGTTAACCAGAGTATGTATGATGTTACAGCTAAAAATCATGAGTATATGTGCAAGCAAGAAGGAAAGAAAAGAAAAAGCAAGCAAAAAAAAAAAAAAAAAAAAAAAAAAAAAAAAAAAAAAAAAAAAAAAAAAAAAA
>NW_019384291.1:3750566-3789902 GCF_000648655.2 Copidosoma floridanum | reverse complement strand
AAAGACGATTTTTTAAAAAAATAATTAATAGTAACATGTAGTAAAAGATGAAAATAAAAACAAAATAATTAATAAACTAAATAATATGAACGGAAAACAATTGACTCGCTCGTAATCAACAAGCAAGTCACATGTACGAACTGTTGAGTCAACTTACCGTAAGTGTCGGTCCGCGTCATTGGTCCACGCATACCTGTACCAGTGCTACGAGGGCCCTGTCCAGGTCCACGCACTGGCATGGGACCAGCAATCATACCTGGATGCGAGGGTGATCCTCTGCAATACACAGTAGATGTTCAATAATTTTTTTCGTTCGTTTATTGTTTGTGATTCGTGCTTCTGGGCTTGTTTATTTAAAGATCATTAAATTTCAAGCCGACATGCAGATGGATGAAAATAGTGTGAAAAAAACTTGATTACGTACAAAGCATTGTCGTACCCGGTGCGGCTTTGCATCATCTGTATCATTTGCATCATTCTACGCTCTCGCGCGCGCAGCATTTCTTCCTTTTTCTTTTTGTCGGATGGGGGCTTTGCCAGCGATACTTCTATGTGAGAACCGAACATTTCTTTGCCGTTCACCTCTCGCATCGCCTTCAAACACATACGAACAATTGTTATAAAAACCATAGCTTTAAAAACAAAAACAAAAAAATCAACAAACAAAAAAATTATACCTTCACGGCACAGTCTCTGTCTTCGAAATGAACAAAAGCGTAATCTTTAATTTTCTTCACCCTCTCGATTTTGCCATACTGTTCGAAACACTCTTTCAATTTTTCTTCGGTACAATCTTGCGTCAGGTTTCTCACGTACAGTACACGTACCTGTAAACATAAAAAATCGATTTCTCACGAGGTGAACTCTTGAAGGTGCGAATATCGTGTCATGAATGAAAGTTGCTTACTTTGGACATGGTTTGTTCGTCAGGTTCTTCTTGGGGATCAGCCCAGTCGACGATGATGTCGCAGCCCCAGACCTTCATGCGGCCAGTGCCGAGTCGTCTTTTGGCCAGCGAGGCGGCCTTGTGCGACTCATACTCGAGGAAACAGAAGCCTCGGTTCTTTTTCTTGTCGTCGGGCGAACTGTAGATTATCACCTCTGTCAGGCCGGCTATACAATGTACGAGGGAATGGGCGAGAACAAAATCAAAAAAGGCAGCGAGTAAGTATGGGCTTCGACAGATGTGATCGTCAAGCTTTTTTTTCTTCTTTGTTTTTTTTTTTTTTTGTTTTTTTTTTTTTTTTNAGGAGAAGACGAAAGGAAAAAAAAAAAAAAAAAAAAAAAAAAAAAAAACCCTATAGGGATGGACGTAAAGTATCAAGTTTTCGTTCGCCAAGACGCACATTTTCCCCTTGGAAGGTAAAGGAAGAGAAGACTCGGGGGTGCAAACACCACATAGGTATACCTGTATCGCATGCACGAAGCTCGTTGCGCACATGTATACACACGGCACGAGGGATGTATATATATATATATATATATATATGTGTGTGTGTTCAAATAATCGGTATACGTATACGGTGCATAACGTATATATAGGTACACGTAAGGGCGCGGATGTGTGCAGCGCCGACGACGACAAAAGCATACCTATCGTTGCATTTTTACTTTTGCCCCCCAACTCTCGAGTGTATACCCATACATGCATATGTACCTTGAGGGGGAAAATTCGTCAAGTAAGAAAGAGGAGGGCGAACCGTTTGGAAACTAATTACATCACCTTCCGTACATGCGTAGGTATATACGTATAATCTATAGCAACAAATTTTCAAACTATAACCCCCACCCTCCCCCCCCCTACGCCACGAGTAATAATATTTTTGCAGCTGATGCACCACCGTGGTTATACGAGCAGGCGTGTGTGTTCTTGTCGGTGATGCACGCGAGCAGTAACGCTACACATATAAACGAAAAATGTTGCAACTTGATTGGATTATTATGAGGTGAAAAGACAAACTTACGCGTCCGTACAATGTATGTATCGAAGAAAGGAAAAGATAAGGAGGAGAAACAATGAATCACGCAAAGTAATAATACCTGTAGGGGTGGAAGTGGGGTTGGGGGGGGGAGGAAATTCGAAAATAGATGCGCTCGCGTCTATGTCGTGCGGATCATGTGAGACGGCGGAGGGGCATCTCTTATACTACTGTACAAAAAGAAGCTCGATATTGTGTATGTGTACACATACGTTCACGATTTGCGAAGAAAACAACGATTATTGTTATTGTTGTTATTATTTTTGTGTGAGTTACCCAAGGATAGAGAGAAGAAAGCGTTTGTAGCTGGAAAAGCCTTTTTCTGCTGGTAGTTAGTAGGTATAAACGACGAGGGGAAAACGTTTTGATGTACGTAACAATATACGGTCACATCGATCGTGATTTGTAAATATAACTTTCCGCGAAATCCTCGTCCCTCCTCATAACGCACGTATGCACGTAATAATATAACGTCGCCCGCCTTGGATTACTTTGCCATTATGCAAGACAATACGATTTTACAAGTGCGATTTGCGTTGATCAGAGACGAGGGAAAATTCGCAGATTCTTTCGGACTGTGAGTTTTAAGAGCGCATTTTGGGTGAAAGACATCACTTGTATTCGTGGATTTTATCGGTGGTAGACGCCGAGAGAAGAGTATAATAAACCAATCAATTGAAAATTGGTGTGTTGTTTGCTTTTGTATATATTTTATCAATGTTGGATAGTAAGACATTGGCGAGGGAGGATTTGCAAAGTATTTTTTACATGGGGGGGAAAAAAAAATTACTACATGTTTCAATGTAAAACTGTACGCGGCGAAGTTAAGGCGCTATGCCGGATACTATAATTTTTTCCTTCTCGTTCATAAGTAGGTTATTTTTATTATTTAAATATGGGCTGCTTGTTATTAGTCATCGTTACAAGCTTAATCAATACCTCCGATATTTTATACCTATCGGACCACGATTGGCGTCGGTCCATCTAAAAAAGTTTTGGATCATTGCGACCGCGAACACCTTTATTACTTATTTTTAGTTATTTTACAATTCAGATAATGCCGTACAACACAAGGGCTTTCAACTTGCATAAAAACTTTCGCGATTTCGTCGGGCAAACCGGTACCATTTTTTTTTTTTTTCTTTTCATTACCTCTCGACACAATCTACCACGCAAGCGACGAATAAAAGCGTCAAAGTTATTTTTTTCTTTTACATTACCCTCCAAGCAATCGAAAAAAAATCTCACGCCAAGAATCATGTATGCAAGCGCGAACAAACTGCCCGAGATCGGGAAAAGGGGGAACGAGTGCCCACACGAGTGAAAGTATGGTAACGTAGACGCGCGGTCCCGTACAACTCGCCCAGGCGAAAAAAAAACTGCATTCCCATGATCGTGCAACGACGAAAGCCCAGTTCAGCGCGTATACTTGACAAATGTGCACGAGGGAAGAAGAGCGAGCTTGCGCGCATATTTCGTACAAATTCACAACACCACCGGAGCAAACACTTGCACTCAACGCGAAAAACGAGTGGAGATGGGGAGAGAGATATAGAGAGAGCTTTGTGCTTTATTACACGCAGGCGCGGACCGACGGGGGTATTAACCCTTTCGGCGAGTAGGTATATACGGGACAGATCGGTCCTTCCCTCGATCGATCGATTGACCAAGCAATCTATAAACATTGTCCCATCGATAAGAGCCGGGTGATGATGAAAACTATACGAACCGGTTGGTACGTATGGCGCAGGTGAGAAAAACATACCGAAGAGAGCTCTATAAAACGTGTGCGATCAAAGGGCTCGAAATGAAGGTAGTTTGTACAAAGAGAAAGGAATTAACTATGCACGAGTGAGGTGTGGGTGTAGCGGCAGCAGCGGATACTTATCGCTATACGGTTTGCCGTCGCCCCGTGTACAACGTCTCTCGCGACTCTCTGGCGTTGTCTTTGTCGCGATCCAAAGGGAGAAAAGATGATCAAGCATACGCCCTCACTCGGTAGGTACATCGTCGTTTGTACCCTTTCGACTATTCAACGATAGTAATATCATCAATAGAGAGAAAGAAAAAAAAAAAAAAAAAGAAAATGTTAAAGAGTTACCTATTTTGTTGAAATTAATGTTAGATGCAAATTTTTCTCGGCGAAATTTTAGCAAAAAAAAAAGAAAATTTTAACTGTAGTAGACGTTAAAGAATATTGCTACGTGCTTTGAGACTGTGTGATGATAAATCAAAAGCTACTTTTCCTAAACGACTATTTTTGAAGGTTCCTTATTTGATTTTACAATAAACTTTTTTTTTGTATCCTTAAGTGCCAATGTCAGGAGTGAAAAAAGCTATGTATAACTCAAACATTTAAGGTCAAGATTGTCAGATGAGACCTTAATCTATCAGAAACAATTCTTATTATTCTTATTACAGTCATTTGTATAGAAAAGAATATATATAANTTTTTTTTTTTTTTTTTTTTTTTTTTTTTTGTACTTCAAAAATAATTCGTCGGCTTATATTGGCTGTGACTGACCGTGTGTGTGTGTTCAGTAGTGGGATAAGAGAGTACAGATATATAGGGAAATAAATTGTGAGTAACAGTAGTTTCGTCATCTCCTGTTTATATATATTTTTCGTGCTCTTACGCTTGTGTCTGTTGATTTTTTTTTCCTTTTGGTAATCAATATCAAATTTTGTTTTTTTAAATTTTTTCAAGTGACCTTCGAGGACACGAGAGGAAGAGGAGGAGAGAAATTGATCAAAGGACGGTCGGGGACGAAGAAAGATCGAAACCGGAATGAGGACAAGGAGGACGTAGCAGGTGCCAGGTTTTTTCATTTCTATTCTCCGCTTCTTCTTCGTTAATATACTGCAAACGCAGGGTGGATACGGGAGTGCCTGTCCATTTTTTAGCGAGCCATACACGCCCCAGCCGGTCCACGCACGTCTCCCAGTACCCCCATGCTTTGAGGATCAGTCATGAATTTTTTTTTTTTTTTTTTTTTTTTTTTTTTTGTTTTCTGCGTGAAAACTCAAAGAATGTTGAAACAAAATATAAATTGGAAAAAAAAAAAATAAATAAATAAATAAAAAGTTTGCGTAAATGAGTAAGAAAAAAATAAAATAAATGAGGGGTAGAGAATGAAAAAACTAAACTGCGAAATCATACGTAATTGTGTTGAAATGAAAATGACATAACGTAAAAATGAAATTATTGATATGTTTTCAAATAAGTTTTGATGATGACAAAATTTAACGTTGATGGCTCCATGAATGATAAGTGATGATTTTTCTCTATATACCTTTATCAAATCGTTTTTCTCTCTTTTATTTCTATAAATCTTGANTCTTTACTCTCTTCATCCCTTATTTGGTCGCTTCGATCACCACATCTATTCTCCGTGTGATGTACAATCGGATCTTTATGTGTTTTTACACTCATATCACGCAACGTGAATCCAGATAATAATTGATTAGCATTGGTAATAATAAAATATCATAAAAAAATATTCCTTTTGTTGTCCTCCACGGATTCCTACATCCTCTAGGACAGAGAGGACATCAAAATAATTGTAACAAATGGTGAACGCTATTTTCATCCGATGGGAATTTACGTCCATACTTTTCCCTCTTATACATCAAGAAAAATAATTGTTTTAATACTGTTGTAAAATATTACATTTCGGTTGGATAAAATAATACTCCTCGACATACTCCTACACTTGGTTTATCGACAAAACTATGCGGTATCATGTTTATCCACCACAATTACAATTATACCGATGTACAATATCATTTTTTTATGTCCCCTGAAACGTTCGTGCACACCTTAATAATTGCTATGCTCTCGTTGCAAAGTTTCGTAACAAAAATAAAATAAAAAAAAAATAAAAAATCTTATCGCTTAACTACAGGAATACGTGAGGAATACATGTTACATAGTGCCCCACAACACAGGACAAACAGTTATCTGATGGTTGTCTTTAAGAAAGGAGAGAAAAATATACGAATGTTTTAGGAGGTACAAATAAAAATTTACACTCAAAGTGTGCTAAAAATTTAAAAATCATAAAGACATTTCCGTACGTATACAGCTCGAAGACAAAAAAATGTTGATGTTGATCCCTGCTCTTAATCTTGTATACTTGAGTTACGACGTGCAATTTTTGGAGTTATAAGACACGTAGGATAATTCTAAAGATGTTTTTTTTCCGCAAGAAGTGAAAAAAATGACATCAGAGGCTCGTCTGACATTATGTAACGACTTGTGACAGCAATAATGTCCCATACTCCTTGGTACATCATCGCTATAAAAAAAACACCCCATGTGATGTACCGATTAAATTACTTTATTCTTTGTTATCTATCTTTGTTTTCTCCCAAACCGTATTTTTATATTGAACCCCCCTCCCCCCCACCAATGATATAATTATCTCTCGTCTATCTTATGATAATTACTCAACCGATTCATTTGAAACCTCCACGATTTTTTTCGCGAAACCTATCCATGTTTACAATAAATTGACGTTAAGCGTCATAACAACACCCGTGTGCGAGACATCGCGAATTTCAAGTGCTGGACAATATACGTAAACACATGTATGCACGTGTTTTATATACACACGTCTCGTTTTACACGGTTCTTGGTCGTCGAGGCTCCAGAACCCCCCCCCCTTGTATGATGTTTCTCCTTGGAGCACGTGCTTAGACGACAACAATGGGGCACGAGTAACCGTACACTCTTCTTCGCCTCTCTAATCGTCCCGATAGCGTACACTATATTATACACGGCAATTATTCAATAAAGATCGTAATCAAGCTCCAAAAGTGATACGCCGAACGATTATGTATGCGATTAGAAAATTTCCAAATTGTAGTGCGCCTGCAGTACCACGTGCCGCTTTACCACAGTACACTTTATCAAGTGGGTCTGTGATTTTTATACATCGATAAGTCACTGTATACCACAAATGGACATGAAATTGGTGACCCGATAATCAAAAATCCATCGGCATCGTCGTGTACATTTCCGTAACTGACGATAAATGAAAGCATCCAAAGTATTGTATGATACCGATGGACAACGCGACTTTTTTTTTTTTTGTCCCAAAATACAGCTCGGCAATTCGGCGTAAGCCAAGAGAGAGAGACGAGGGTATTCCAAAAAGAACAGTATAGAGGGGAAGGAAGCACACACCGATAGTTGGTTGTTGTTGTTGTTGTTGTAGTTGTTGTTGTTGTTGTTGTTGTTGTTGTCGTTGGAAGAGGAGAATAGTGGAGAGAGCGTCGCCGAGAAGTGACTGCGGAGGGTGCACTAGCCCGGACTTAACCAACACTTAATTGCCATCCGCCGACGAGCGATTTTGTCTTGGGTCGTTCTTCCTACGGCTGCTGCTGGCCTTCCTCCTTCCTTTGTTGCGATTCCGTTGCTCCGCGATGATCCTTCGCCCACTGCAGGCGGCCACGACGACGACGTTGGACTGCTGATGCTCCCGGCGCTGTCGACGATGTTCCTTTTCTTCTTCTTCTTCTTCGGTTCCTTGTTCGTGATGATAATGATGATGATGATGATGATGCTGGTGGTGATGTTAGCGTCGTTGTTGTTGTTGTTGTTGTTGTTGGTGTTACGTTGGTGTCAATTTTGTAGGCACTCGCGACTCGCGGACGATCTTGTGGTTGCAAATTTTTACTTTTGTCACTGATTCATCGAAAGTAATTTTTTTTTTTTTTTTTCTTCAATTTTTCAATTTTTGTTTCCAACTTTTTTTGGTTGTTTTTTCCAAACAACGAACGCTTCGTGCGGACTTTTTGGTTTTGTTACGATTTTTCAAACTACAAAACTGTTGCTTGTTTTAGACGAGGTAGCGCTTTCGCGGAGAAAAGGGAGGAAAGAAGGACGAGAGGGGGTGGGATGGAGGGCGGAAGGAAGAAGAAACCGGGGCGGGAAGGGGGCTCCAAGGTAATAGCGAAAAACTAAAACACCACTGGCCGAAAACTTCCTTTGCTTCTGTTTTTTTTTTTTTTTTTTTTTTTTTTTTACTTCCCTTCTCGGTAAAAACGGCACTCAATAATTTCGCGGTCGTTTCACCAAACAAATGCACTGAACTGTTGCTTCGGAATTTTGCTCCGTTCACGACATCGAGAGTACATGTACGAACTCGGGTTTTCGTCAACTATTATAACACACGGGAGATGGACTAGTAAGAGATCGAGGTGAAGCGAGTAAAAGAGAGACAGAGAGAGAGAGAGATGGTAAGAATGAAAGAAAGAAAGAGAGAGAGAGAGAGAGAGAGTGAGTGAGAGAGGAAAGGCGCTCCTTGTAGTGTATTGTCGGATTCAGGGTTGAATTTTAGCGCCAGGGTGCCGCGCGGCGTCGTGCCTACATAGCCGTAATGCATAAATTGGACTGGCGCGACTCGCGAAAATATTGCGCCGCAGAGTACCCAGCGGTGTTATAGCACTATAGTCGCGACACCGGCAGCTTGCCTCGGCCGCCGCCGTCGTCGCCTTGATCGTCGCCGCGAGGAGGTATCTTTTGCCCTCCTCCTTGCACCCACCACTCGGCTAACGCAAACCGGTGCTGGCGCTGGCGGTATACATATATACATATAAAACCGGGTATACCCATGCGTTAGAGAAAGAGGAGTAGGACGAGCAAAGGCATCGGTGCTGGTGGTGGTGGTCGGGCGAATGCGCGCGCGGCTGGTGTACCTTTTATTTTCGCCACCACCGTATATACATACCTACCCGCGTCCGTTCGCGAACTACCACCACCATCACCCACCCCATTATACACAAAATGTACGCATTTGGTCTCGCACCAGTCGTGGTGGTGGTCGTCGGCGACCTCCCCCCTCCCAGCTCCTTCTTCCTCCTCCTCATCCTCCCCCCATGCATGGGAACTCTCTGGTACAACCAGTTTGTTCCCTCTATATATATACACGTACACACACGCACGCGCGTGTATATGAGGTATTCCTCTCCTGGTCTTATCTTCCCTTCTTCCGTTTATCCACTTTGCTGTTTTTCTGAAATAGCAGCACGGAACAAGAAGGAAGGAGAAAGAAAGAGGAAAGTACAGCTCGTGCACAAGTACAAGTATTGGGGCTCCGCCTCGATTCACGTATCGGGTGAGGGTTGCGCGCGATCTACACACACACACGCGCGCGCGCGCGCGAAAAGATAGGCTTCATCCCTCCGTATATTTACGTATACCAATGATCTCCGTTAATGAGATATCGAGTACGAATCATCCCCTTTTCGACTGAAATTGCACCAGAGGCTTTTCTTCTGCCTCCTTCCTCGTGCAGGCCAGTGGAAAGTCATCCACGGGACCTTTCCTTTCTTAAATATAATGTCGAGTATAATGTACACCAAAAGTGAAGTGTGATGCATACCAGACCTCACGAGTAATCTAATTCGCACCGACTCCCCACCCTTCTCCAGTAGCCAAGAGACCCTTTAATCGGAGCACCCCTCTGGGATCTGATATATATGTTTTAATTTCTAAGGCTTCCAACTACCCCCTCCTCCCCCCCCCCACACACATACGCATCTCTTACTTCCTCGACTCTTAGCTCGAATGTATATATACACACACACACGTAACTTATGGCGCACCCCCCACTGCTTTGGAATCTAATGCACGTACTTACAAGGTGTAGATCTCTGACAGGTGGGAGTTTCAGATGTTATCTCCGACGACGAAGTTACAAGAGTATGGATATAACAACAACAACAACAACGATGTTTTTCCACCCTTGTGACCACCACGAAGGACACGAAGTTCATTTGGTAAAGCTGAGAATTTTATCAATTTGGTTTTTTTTTTTTCTTTTTTTTTTGTTTTTCCTTCTCATTTTACTATGAAATATCTTTCCGGACCAACTCGTGCTCAAACTGGAGATGGAAGTGAAACAAAGCACTAAGAAAAATAGGTACTCGATTGAATCTCCCTAAAGGATGGGAGTGGCGTCGGGGGTATACAACCTCCGAAAACTCCGTCCCAAAATACAGCTCGGCAATTCGGCGTAAGCCAAGAGAGAGAGACGAGGGTATTCCAAAAAGCCACCTTATATATAATGTACACCACCCCCCGAGAAAGAGAGAGAGAGAGCGGACGTATAAATAGATACACCAGTGCGAAAACTTACTGTAGGAAAATTGTACTTGTGGATGGTACACATCTACCGGGTGCAGTCCGGGGGTGCGGTGGTGTGCACGTACTTTTGTACTAGGCCCCGAAAATTTTGGCAAAAAGGGCCCTCCGAGAGATCGCGTACGTCTAAAAAATATATTCAGTACATGGACAGCGGTGGAAAGAAAGCATAAGCGAGCAGAGGGTTTTTTTTTTTTTTTTTTTTTTTTTTTTTTGCGGGGCAAAAAGAGGAGATAAAAGTAGCAAACGCGAGCAGAGGAGAGGGAATCCTTGGGTATCTAGATATATATTTGTAAAAACGGAAGGAGAGAGAGAGAGAGAAGAAGAAGAGAGGGACCTTGAGTGTATATGGTATAAACGTACGTGTATCCATGGGACATTGGGCAGAGTGTAAGGGAGGCCAGAAGTGGGGTGTTCTTGGTCTCTTTGCTCCTTAGCTGCTCTTCTATATATCGTATGGGTATATACAGGTATATACCATGTACTGCGAGCTGCAGCTCGAAAAAGGCCAAATTGGAAGGAGCAAGAGTAAGTATGGAGAGAGAGAGAGAGAGAGACGCACACGACGGAAAGTGGTGGGTATAGCGAGAGAAAGAGGAGAAGGACTGGAGAGGCAAGGGGGAGGCGACGAGAGTTCGTGAACCTTTGCGAGGCAAACGAACGCTGTGAGTATACGCTCTATATGTATATATGTATATATGTATGTTCACGCGGGTATATAATGTACAGCCGGCGCGATCAACCGAGAGGAGGAGAAGAAAAGTATATATACAGGTATATACGAAGGAGGAGTATATATACAGAAGTAAAGCCAAGCAGCAGAAATCGAGTCTAGTCGACCATACGTATATATACAACTTACGTGATACACATACATTCTCCTTTCCTCCTACATATATATGTTACACACATGTATCCTTACCATTCTCTTTTCTATACTCTTTCTGGACGGCAGCCCCTTGGCTCTCTTTTGTTCATCTTCTTCTTCTTCTTTCTAAATTCTCTCTCCCTTTCTCTCTCTCTGCGAAACGAGTGCAACTAACCTGCCGATTTCGCGACCCACCTTCGGTTCTTGGAATAATCAAGCATTATGTTCAATTCGCGGGTAAAAATGTACGTATTGTTGTAAATTGAAAAAAAAAAAAAAAAAAAAAACTCTTTACTCTCTTCATCCCTTATTTGGTCGCTTCGATCACCACATCTATTCTCCGTGTGATGTACAATCGGATCTTTATGTGTTTTTACACTCATATCACGCAACGTGAATCCAGATAATAATTGATTAGCATTGGTAATAATAAAATATCATAAAAAAATATTCCTTTTGTTGTCCTCCACGGATTCCTACATCCTCTAGGACAGAGAGGACATCAAAATAATTGTAACAAATGGTGAACGCTATTTTCATCCGATGGGAATTTACGTCCATACTTTTCCCTCTTATACATCAAGAAAAATAATTGTTTTAATACTGTTGTAAAATATTACATTTCGGTTGGATAAAATAATACTCCTCGACATACTCCTACACTTGGTTTATCGACAAAACTATGCGGTATCATGTTTATCCACCACAATTACAATTATACCGATGTACAATATCATTTTTTTATGTCCCCTGAAACGTTCGTGCACACC
Organism: Copidosoma floridanum; assembly: GCF_000648655.2. Next base: position 3,778,136 of record NW_019384291.1, on the reverse strand, counting down.
TTAATAATTGCTATGCTCTCGTTGCAAAGTTTCGTAACAAAAATAAAATAAAAAAAAAATAAAAAATCTTATCGCTTAACTACAGGAATACGTGAGGAATACATGTTACATAGTGCCCCACAACACAGGACAAACAGTTATCTGATGGTTGTCTTTAAGAAAGGAGAGAAAAATATACGAATGTTTTAGGAGGTACAAATAAAAATTTACACTCAAAGTGTGCTAAAAATTTAAAAATCATAAAGACATTTCCGTACGTATACAGCTCGAAGACAAAAAAATGTTGATGTTGATCCCTGCTCTTAATCTTGTATACTTGAGTTACGACGTGCAATTTTTGGAGTTATAAGACACGTAGGATAATTCTAAAGATGTTTTTTTTCCGCAAGAAGTGAAAAAAATGACATCAGAGGCTCGTCTGACATTATGTAACGACTTGTGACAGCAATAATGTCCCATACTCCTTGGTACATCATCGCTATAAAAAAAACACCCCATGTGATGTACCGATTAAATTACTTTATTCTTTGTTATCTATCTTTGTTTTCTCCCAAACCGTATTTTTATATTGAACCCCCCTCCCCCCCACCAATGATATAATTATCTCTCGTCTATCTTATGATAATTACTCAACCGATTCATTTGAAACCTCCACGATTTTTTTCGCGAAACCTATCCATGTTTACAATAAATTGACGTTAAGCGTCATAACAACACCCGTGTGCGAGACATCGCGAATTTCAAGTGCTGGACAATATACGTAAACACATGTATGCACGTGTTTTATATACACACGTCTCGTTTTACACGGTTCTTGGTCGTCGAGGCTCCAGAACCCCCCCCCCTTGTATGATGTTTCTCCTTGGAGCACGTGCTTAGACGACAACAATGGGGCACGAGTAACCGTACACTCTTCTTCGCCTCTCTAATCGTCCCGATAGCGTACACTATATTATACACGGCAATTATTCAATAAAGATCGTAATCAAGCTCCAAAAGTGATACGCCGAACGATTATGTATGCGATTAGAAAATTTCCAAATTGTAGTGCGCCTGCAGTACCACGTGCCGCTTTACCACAGTACACTTTATCAAGTGGGTCTGTGATTTTTATACATCGATAAGTCACTGTATACCACAAATGGACATGAAATTGGTGACCCGATAATCAAAAATCCATCGGCATCGTCGTGTACATTTCCGTAACTGACGATAAATGAAAGCATCCAAAGTATTGTATGATACCGATGGACAACGCGACTTTTTTTTTTTTTTTTTTTTTTTTTTCTCATGAATGAATCCACGCCACTGTCCGTCGCACGAGCCCATCACCAATCGTGACACATTTGATGTATATATAGTCGGCGTTTCATACTTTTCTTCTCGAATGCCGCGCGCGAGTGCGATATCGTTCATACAACCGATGCGGTCCGACTCCGCGCACGTGGAATCTGAAGCAACAGGTGTTGTATGTATATTATTTTGCGCGAGATTTTGCGCGAATGCAGGCAACGAAACCTCGATACACAGGGGTTTAAATTTCCTTTATTTTTCCTCTACCTCGGATTTGCTGTAAACATGTGAGCGCCCTCGGTTGAGCCGTTTTACCCTCCACCATGCACTGGCAAGTAGCAGTACGTGGCCCACTGTCGCCTTTGTACGTGAGTATTGCTCATAAAATTATTCACTGCAAAAGAAAATGTATACCTACACATCGTTTGCTCCATACCTCTAGCGTGCTGAAAAAAAAAAAAAAAAAAAAAAAAAAAAAACCCTATAGGGATGGACGTAAAGTATCAAGTTTTCGTTCGCCAAGACGCACATTTTCCCCTTGGAAGGTAAAGGAAGAGAAGACTCGGGGGTGCAAACACCACAAACATCATAGATAGTTTCTATACGTGAAAAATGAAATAGAAAAGAGAGGGGGGGGTTGGGTATATATATTATGCGCACAGAGAGAGAGAGAGTCTGTACATCACATATAGTCATGGGGGGAGATATCACGCGAGGAGGAATATCACGGAGCGAGACGGAACGGCGAAAGTAAGAGGAGGGCCTATATATATATATATATACACACATGAACGTGGGGTTATTGATCAACCCACGTATAAACATATAGGCAAGTAGAATGTGATATATTTAAGTATACCCAAGACAAAACCAGCGAGTTGAATCTCTCCTCTTTCTCCTGTGTATATATATACATATATATATATAAATACATATCCGTAACCCTAGTCCCCGAGGGGGAGGGACCCGATTATGCAGTTTATATAACAATACGCGGGCGAGCTGTATATAAGACGTAGGGTAGAGAGACATATACGCAGGTCCGAGCGCTCCGTGGCTAGACGGACAGACAGACGGACGGACGGACGAGGGAGGGAGGCCGCCTTTGCTTTTGGACCGAGCGATACATGCAGACGCCGTTCAAGCTCCGGAGAACAAGAAGAGAGGAAGACGGCAACGGCGACGAAGGAGAAGCACCATCAGAAGGATGGTACAGAGAGGAAACGGATAGAAAGAGAGAAGGAGGTAGCCCCCGAGATTCCTTTCGATTTCGTTACACGTTATAACGCTCGCTCTTTTTTTTTCCCTCCCCCTCCTCCACCACCACCTCCACACACACACCATTGAGAGCTCAGCTTGCATTTTTGCACAAACAGAGAGAGAGAGAGAGAGAGAGAGATCCACGTATATGTACCCAGGGATCCCAGACAGCGAGCAAAAGGAAGAAAACGGAGGAGGTGGAGGAGGCGGACGGAGCAAGTAAGCACCCCGATGTGTATGTGTACGTGTAGGCGTCAGCCGAGTTCGTTCGCATCCAAAGGAGCGAGCAAAGACGCGGCGGAGGCAACAGCTAGAGGAGGAACCAGGAAAGTGAGGTATGTAGTGAGAGCTTTCTCACTCAAAATACAAAATAAAAAACAAAAAAACCATCTCTATTAAATTGTTGAATTGTTGGGCGATGGAGATAGACAAAAATGTGTGAGCCGGATTTTGGTGACATTGGTGACCGAAGGTACGAGAACGAGGATATAAAGTACAATGCAGCGTGTTCTGGTACTGCTGCGGTCGTACATGCCGGACGCTCCAACTTCATTCGGCCAATCGAACGACTACGAGGAGGAGGACGACCGGGAGAAGATGAAGAAGAGGCGAACCTGCACCGCTCGCGCGACGAGAAAGGGGTGCCTCCCCGAAAAAAGGGCATTAAGAAAGAAAATAAAAAATAAAAAAAGACAGAGAGAGAGAGAGAGAGAGACAAGGGATAGCCGGTGCAGGGGAGAAGGAGAAAAAGAGTACGGACGCTCGCAGAAAACCTGTTTCCCCTTTCTTGGTCCATCACGTACGTACCGTAGGGATATATTACCCCTCTCTTTCTCTCTCCCCCTTGATGATGACGATGCCTCCTCCTCCTCCTCCTCCTCCTCCTCCCGTGTGCTGCCGATGCTTATTTACTGATACTACGTACACGTATGTATACATAACTTTGTCTTGCATTGCTCGTAAGACCCGTACGTACGTATACATACATTTTTGCAAGACTATGTGCTTTTTCTCCCCTTTATCCCCGGAGTCTCTCATCCCTCCGTTCCCTTTCCGGTTCTCGTGACGCCCAAATCCTCGTGTTTCTTGCAATTTTTCTCTTTCTTCGAGCTCGCCACTACCGTGCCCGTACAACCCTTCACACACGCACACACGTGCACGCTCACAATGACGATGATATAACAATAATAACGCGCAACGACGACGACGCCGACGGGTGCAACGGCCCGGACGTGCAGTTGATGCACACACATGTGTATATATATATATATATATATACACACACATGTGTATATATATATATATATATATATATACATGCGCCACGTGTGCATGTGCAAGCTGCAGCAACGAGCGGGAAATGCGTGGGAACGATGGACCAGCTGCTTTGCTATGCCGCTGTTGCAGCGTCAGACCGAGGAAAAAAAAAAAAAAAAAAGAAGGTGGAGGGAGAGCATTTTTTTTCTTTTCTTCTTTTTGGTGCCCTGTTCGTAAACGATTCTACGTCGTGTTTTGATGAGTATATAACACCTATGTATTACAATAGAACAAGGGAAGAAGGAAAAAAAACGACGCTGGGCAAAAGATTCGTTCTGCGCGCGTAAATTTAATGAGACATTTGGTCTGTGCGCGCGGGGTCAAGGGCCTTTGGGCAACTGATGCACGTGGGGGTATATATTGGGGTGCGATCGGTGTGCGCTTTGCGATGCGCGGGAATGCGTATTAGCGAAGATAAATTGCGACAACTGCATGTAATACATTTTTTTCCTCTTTATTCCGAACAATGAGCAATTCGAGTTTTACGATTGAAATTAATGAAATTAAAATTAATATAAAAAAGATGATTTTAAGTTATTAAAAAAAAATAATTTTTTTTTTTTTTCGATAAAGCATTGTACGGATAATGTATTTATTTAATTATTTGGAACGAAGCACGACCCGTGATTGCAATTGTACGTTTTTTTTTCTGCTTGGTGATTTTATTGCTCGTAAGTCTTGTCGCTTGAAGTAAAATGGTCACAACTTTACTTCATTGACCTTTAAATTAAAAGTCCGTGGTGTTTGTTTTACACTCGACTGATACAATTTCAAGGCGCTGATTATTTTTCGTTTCGACTAGTGATTAATTTATTTTTTTTTTTTTATACGGTTGACATTAATTGAAAATCTATCATCAGCCATGCACTTACAGCTTATTTAGTGCAAGGCGCCACTGTCTGTGCCGGTGTACATTTTAAAACTTGTTAAAACAAAGCACAACCATAGAGACAACTTTTTCTACTTGAACTTCAATCCCCTGTTATTATTTGAAATTAAGTTAATTATTAATTTTTGAAAAAATTTGTTGTCTAAAGCTGAGTTCGACAGTGGGATCGGCACGATGATGACGAAAACCGAACGAAACATAACAGAACAATTTCTTTTTCTCCTCCAATCGAGGAAAAAATTGCAAAAGATTGCAAAATGAAAATAACAATGTCGTTCTCGAGTCGAATGATAATTAAACCGCGGATGCATTTGCATACAACAACATCGCGTCGATACACAATCGGTTCTTTGAATTTCACCAAGCGGTTACAATACACAATGTATGCGATACACGCGGTGATTCACGCATTTAGGTTTATACTCGTTATTTTCGTACAAGCGAGCAAACAACAACGGCGAAACACGCCGCGCGCATCGATAACAAAAATGCATTGCGACATCGAAAGACGTAATTGTAAGCAAGTCATCAATCCCACTTTCGTCCAAAAGCACGATTACAAGTAAAAAAGCAAACTTGCCGATTTCTCTTGAAAAAAACTTGGCTGCATAGAAAATAATGCACGCAAAACATGGAAAAAAAAAAAAAAGAAAAGAAAATCTGCGTAATAACGCACAAGCACGGTTATTGCGAAAAATTTATTGCACACTTTGTACGTAGGGCTCACTCAACTCTTTCTCCATCTTTGTCCCTTCCAATTCGTTTCCACGTCCTGTCGGCTGATGGCTGGCGTGTATATAGGTATTATGCACTTGGATACACTTTTTTTTTGTAAGTGCTCTCTCTCTCTTTCTCTTGGCCTCTTGTTTTTCGCATTTCGTCTCCTTCTCCCGTCAGAACATAGTTACGTATAACAGTACAGTAGACCCGCGCTTTAGACTCGTGTGTACACACGGACATTTAGGGGCTATTGTCGTGGGAGGCTGAAATCCAAACGACGGCGCATTATGTCGAGCAGCGAGGCTTTGTGAATGGGGGGGGGGGGGGGGAAAGAGGCATTGCGTCGCGTCTAGCCCACTTCCTGCTGCAGAATTCGCGAGAGAGCCGAAATATAATGTGTACGTGTACAACGTGTGTGTAGCTGGTATACCTGGACGAAGAACTAAACTCTCTCTCTCTCTGGTGCCGATGTAACTACTCGACGATGACGCCTTTTAGTTTGGCTCTTGCTTCCTTTTGTTTTTTTCCAATTTATTTCTAAAACTTGAGAAAAAGCCTTGCAAAAAAAATAATGTCCAAAAAAGAAAGGGGTACGAAAAAGGCAGAATTGCGATTTTCATCGTCCCAGTGTTTTTTCTTCCACCCTCTATATACTTATTTGTATAAGCGTCCCCCTATCACCTCGTTTGTAACATGACGTATGCGCAACACAATAATGATATACTCTCTCACTTCCACTTCCTCTCAACTGCCCTTCTCTCGCACTTCGACTCTCGCTTCCGTTTCACGTTTTGTCCTTCTCCCCCCCCCTTTTTTCGCGTTTACTCAACACTCTCCTTTATGATAAATGTATACACGGTTGTTTGTCTATACGTTTGATTGCTGATTAGAGGTTGGGTGTTTGGGTGTTCTTGTTTTTTTTTTTTTTTTTTTTTTTTCTATCTTTTGGACTATGAGTATAATCTAAATGCGATTGGTAAATCAGGCGACGCCCGAGCGTCTCGCGCGGATATACGCTGGAGCGTCGTAAAAATAACATCAGCCAGCCGGGGTGGAGAGATGTTCTTGTTTTTTTTTTTTTTTTTTTTTCCCTTCTCGGCAGACAACCTGGCTCGTTCGCTCTCTCGCGACCATACGGATTTTTTTGNCTCCTCTGAGAAAAATTGTTTTAAAATAGCTAATAAATTATTTTACAACGACTTAATACGCTAGAAAACTATTCTTAGTGGACTGTAGGTAAATTGACCAGTGGGTGCCTTTTCTCTCTTTTCTGTGACAATTGTTCGCGGGTTGGAGAGATCTTTCTTATACTTTCTCCCCCCCCCCCTTTTTTTTTTGCTCTGTCTGCGGGCCGATGGTGCGAAAATATAAATGTATATGAGTAGCGCATAATGGCCGGCAGTCTGCTCTCGTAGGGAAGACGAATTTTTTCATTATGTAACAAGAGCATTTACATAAGTACACGTCTTTTCATCGCAAGTGCAGATTTTCGTCTTTTTTTTTTTTTTTCTTTTCCTCCCTCTTTTTACCTAAACAATTTTAAGATTACTTGCTTTTAAAATATACGAATCGTTCAAAATTGCAGCTGATGAAAGTTTGAAATTAAGGAAAGGCGGGGTACTTACTCGTGATCCTGTAACTGTAACGTTGTACGGTTGATGTGAAAAACATGTGGTTCTGAATTTTTCGAGTTGACTTATAAAGAAATAAAAAATTATTTTAGTAAGAGCAAAAATGTTTAGGTCTCGAAGTAATATCATATCTCAATGTATGATAGTTGACACATACTTTACTTCCTTAAACATACTTTTTTGTGTTCAAACTGTAACTAAATAAAAAATATTTAATGAGTAAAATTTTTCATAAGGTTATTACTAATAAATAAATTTTGCTTCTAAGTGGAAGCAATGAATACTGTCTTATAAAATTAAAATCGAATTGAAATTTGTTATCAGTTATTCTAAATCAAGAACTTTTGATGATACCCCAACAGGGATATACATTGACGTTTTAATAATTGAAAAATAAAATAAAATAAAATGTCAAATTTGTTGATGAAACATTGTGTACGTCAACGCAAATATATTAAAGCCTAAAAAAAATGTCCACCCCTTCGTATTCACTTGAAAGTACCAAGCACGTAAGAAATGTAGTGTATATGTATATAACGGAGAACAGACAACTTAAATTATACCCCAACAAAAAAATGCGCGTCCCCAAGTTCTCTATCGTTAAAATGAATTCTAAGAAGCCAAACCGATGAAACGTTCGCCCAGTGCGTTCATGACACGAACAAGCAAACAACACACGCGACGAGCTCCTTATCGCCGGATATAATCTTTTCATTCTATATCGCACTCTCTCGTGGCTGCATTATGATTGCAGTTTATTATCAAACATTATAATGTAGCTACGGTGCCACTGTATTCGTTTCGACCCTAATTTTGCCTCGTGACTGTTCTCGGGTCAATATTACCGAGGAACGGCACGACTGTTTGTTCTCGCCTTCGAAGCTGCGTTTGGGTATATTATATCTGTATCACATCTAATATCGAGTTTGAGCGCCAACTGGAAGTTTTTGGAGAGATGCGAGTGAAGAGATGACATATGAGTGCACGGTTAACTTTGACCGTTGATTATGTCAAAATACATTTCAATGCACCAACGACTGATTTTTTTTGTCTATTATAAAAATCAAGTTAAAATGTGATGACCAAAAGTATAATATGATCCAAGACGGAAAAAAGAAAAAAAAATGCTCATTCACAAATTACGATGATTCTCTTGTACGTGTCTCAAACGATACCTTTATAGCATAAAGAATAAAAGGAGGGAAGGGTAAGTATTCTCTTTACGCGTAATACGCGCACTCGCAACAATAAAAGAGAAGGAGAGGAAGACGATTTCGCATCCCTACGCAGAGTATATGACGTGCCATCTCTTTCCCTCTGGACTGCCCTTGTCTCTCCCTATTTTGGGCCTCTAGAAAAACTCGTTCATGTACACGCACACAGACAAGCGCGCCCAGGGAGGCGTTGCGAGACTATGTGCCTACTTTACCTTGCATAAATTACGGAAATTAATATTTTATGCACGCCGCAGTAAAAACTAGAGGTTTAGTGCGCACGACAAATTTGAATTATCGGCTTCGTATTTCTGAAACGGGGGGCGTCACTTTATCCATATACACACATATACATGCCCAAACTGTTTGCATAGGCACACCACCAAAATTTTTTTTCTTTCTATCTCTTTGTGACGTGTTGCCGTACTTGCTCGCAGCACTGTTATTGCTGTTGAAATTGCTCTTCTTTTGTTTTTTAAACAAATCGAGGATACGTTGCACTGATAATTTTACGACTATCTCATGTTCACAACGTTAAGCTGAGATGCGAGTGTAGCGCTTTGTTTTTCAAACGGTACACGGGCAGCTGACATTTCGCCATAAAATTTTCTCGAAAACGCATTGTAAAACGTGTTTCGTCGTGGGAAAAAAATTTTTTTAAAAGTGCCCTTTAAGAAATACATTTATCTGCAGGACTTGCATGAGTTGTATATATATATGGTTTATGTAACGAGTCGTTTTCTCAGCGCAATGTACTCTCGACTAATTTCAACGATTTAGGGCAAAAAGTTTTGGGCTTTCTTCTGCCCTTCAACAGTGAATAATGGCTTAGCCATGGTATATATATAAGATATGAGGAGAAAAAAAAGTGTGATGGATTTTTTTTTAATTTAAATTTCAAACGATTTTGATGGTAATTTATTAAATAAAGTAAAATATGGCAGAAAAAAATTTATTGTTTATAGTGCCATACGTATAAGTATACGGGTACCTCTTGGAAATTAAATTAGTAGATATTGCCTAATTTTAGTTTTTTAAACAAAATAGTTGAAGAAAATCATATTGTTTATAAACGTTATTGACGAGTGACACAAGTAAATAAAGAAAAAATAAAGTAGTTTAATTGTAAGAAAAAAATTTTTTATCAAATGACAAAAAATAAGTTTTGAGAAATAATTAGGGACACACAATATTTGTGTATTTAAAATGTTGGTGCACAATCTTATTTCAAAGCTCCTCTGAGAAAAATTGTTTTAAAATAGCTAATAAATTATTTTACAACGACTTAATACGCTAGAAAACTATTCTTAGTGGACTGTAGGTAAATTGACCTTTTTCAACCCAAAAAATCATTGAAACGAAGGTACACACAAAATGAGGTGTGGTAAAAATGTAATAAAACACTGTGGAGTATTCCCGACAAAAAAAAAAAAAAAAAAAAAAAACATCGTCAACTAGTAACTAGTACACACTTTTATGAACAAAGACGAGAAAAAAGATTTCGAAAACGGTGTCATTTTTCGTAGCGCGTCAGTCGGTACTCGCGACATTGAATGTGTTATAGTGCATCGTGGGCTTTTACCCTCATCGCGACATGTGTTACGCGTGACCACAATATTTTTTTTTTGTCTGCATACACGAAAAAAAAAAAAAAAAAAAAAACAGAAGCGTCAAGAAAATCGCCGAACAAGGAAAAGAAGCGAGAGAATAAGAGCGAGGGGTGCACGAGATATATTATACAGTTAGTAACGATATAGACCGCGACAAACGTCTAGGGTAACAACATATTGCAGCCTCGACAATACGTGCGCGCTCGTGTAAATTTTCAAAATTTCGCAAAAACAGTACATACCACAGGGTATGCATTCATGTAGAGATGGGGAAAAACAAAAGGAGAAAAAAAAAAAAAAAAGGAAAGAAAAGAAATTGCAATATGCTATAGAACAGCAACAAAGGCGATGCTCCATCGTCCGGACCTGTAAGTAAAAGTGACTAATGAAAAAGAGAAGTGCCGCGACGCGTTACACTGTAAAGAAGTACCTATTTTTCGTATAATATACACACGTATATATCCCTACATTATGGATAGTACAGCGGGTGCGATATCCTAAGGTATACGCAACATTGCCGTGCTCGTGAAGGTATATGCAGCAAGTCCAGGAAAAGGTCACGAATTACGCTCGATTCGATGCACAATCACAATTGTATCTCCTGCCGCAATTCACCCTCTCCCCCCCCCTCTCTCTCTCTCTCCTTCAATACCGTGCCTTTGACTATAGGTGTAAATTTAGGTGCGTGTATACACGTACAAATTGTTGTATGGGTATTCGCATCTGCTGCCTCCTGGTCGTTTCCCACGTAAATATATGTATATATTGGGAGGATCGTATGTACATATTATACAACACACGGGCGCAGTACTCGCTTCGACGCACGTATACACTTGCTTTCATTGGCGTGTGTATAATATGCGTGGAGTGTAGTGTATATGTAGAGCGCCACAGGGATGAAAGAGAAAAAAAAGAAAAGAGAGAGAGAGAGAAGCAACTAATATCAAGCAAGTATTGTATATATAGCCTTACAGTAACACTGGACTGCGTATACAAGAAGAAGAAGAAGAAGAAGAAGATACAGATGGACGGACGGACAGATAATAGATGGACAGACAGTGCACGTATAGCCCGCACACATGTAGGTACATGTATAAAAGTGAACGCACGTGTTTGCCTGCCACCTAAATGTGTACGAATGTATGTACTTACACGTCAACGCGAGGAATAAAAAGCGGATGCCGGAATTTTTCTCAGGATGAGCCGGACGCACATAGTGTAGAGAGAGAGAGACAGCCGGTGGCGTACACACACACGCGGGCGCAAAAGGGCATTTTTATTTCCCGACTACCTCGGACCCCCTGCCCCCCCCTTTTCTTCGTGTACGCGTATAAGTAGGTCTCGTTTCTTTGCCGATTTTTAGCGAGACGCGGAGCGATGCAGGGCACGGTGCACCCCCAGCAGCATGCACCGAGAAAACCCGTCTCTCGGGCTCTCCCCTCTCTCTTTTTCATCCCCCTTTGGGTGCTATGAGAAAATTTTTTCTTGGACACAGGTAAACAGGGACGTATGCGCGTATTCGTGTGTGAGCGGTGTGAAGTAAAGCATCAAGTGAAGAAGAAAAAAAAAGGGGGGTGCCTTGAACCTGCAGAAAGAGAGAAGGGAGGAAGATGAGGCTCTGTACCCCAACTACTGCTGGTAAATATTACAGTCTTTGATGGCTGTTTCGCGATGCCTTGGACGAATGTTATACGTGGTGGTGGTGATGGTGGCGACGGTGGTTGTGAGGAAGCGTCGAGAGAAAAAAAGGGAGGCAGAGAGGACTGCTCTTTTGCGGTTTTTCGAGTCCGCGAAAGCGAAGGCCGTCTTATTACGTTGATGCTCTCTCTCTCTCTCCCATTATATATTGCAAGGGTTAATATGTCTACATACACTCGGGAGGTGAGAGAATATGATTTGAAAAAGGAGACGAAGGGAGCAGTTGGAGGAGGAGGAAGGTACGGGAAGCCTGCAGTTTTTTTTTTTTTGTCCGGTCCTTTTTTCGCAAACCGGCTCGGGTTTCGCGAATTTTTTCGAGCCTCTCGGTGCTTGTGACTTTTTTCTCCTTCTCTCTCTCTCCTCGATCGTAGGTATATTGTATACGGTTCTTGCTATAAGGGGAAAAAAAAAAATTAACAAATTAAGCTTGGATTTGGATTTTGCGGTGTGCATTGGTACAACAATTTTTTTCGATTCGCTTCGTGTGTAGGTGCACCGAGAGGGAGAGAGATTTTGTTAAACGCGCCACACTGTATACACGTACACTGCACACAAGCTGGCAAAGCTATGAGGTCTCGAGTTACTGTTGCGAAGAAACACAACAGGCGCAAGGGGAGAAACGGGCGCGTACAGTATAAGGATATATAGGTACATGTGCGAATGCACGTGCACCTGGCTTGTTTTTTACACAAACTCTTCTTACGTATACATCCATGTATACAATATAATACACGCACGCACTCTCTCTAGTACACATATGTATATGTGGGTACCCCTCTCGAGTGCAGCTACCCTCCCCCCCCCCTACCCCAATAAAAAACACCAATTTTACCCTTCACCTTTCTTTTATTGTCGCGCAGGGACGCATCCTTGCCTTATCTCAATTTGAAACCATTAACACTGCAGGCAAATTGTGTATACCTACAAGATACCGATCACGAAAAGGGGATGAGTGAGGGAGAGGAGGATTACGGTGACTTTGTAATATTTCAATTTGAGCGACACATATGTATACGTGTCATTCGTTGGCTATACAACTGGGAGTTATTGAAAATTGTACCTTCAATATCGGAGAAGAAAGTAAATCGGAGAAAAAAAAAAAAAAAAAAAGGGGGTACAAAGTTAAACGATCGAGTATAAGTGGCATTAACCAATCTGCTGCAGGTTATATTATATATAGATGTATATGTACATATTATACGTACTCTCGACCGCAGGTTCCGCGTTGCAGCTGCTCCCGAGAGCGGAGAAGCGGAAACGCTGGGATCCCTTTTACCTGAGAATTCGGCAAGCTGTTGCTGCAATCGATTGTTTCTTGGGAAAAAGAAAGAAAAAAAAAAAAAATTACAACTTTTACCGAGGGCGAAGAGGAAAAAAAAAAAAAAAAAAACAAGTACCCACGATAGCCTACTTTCGTACTGTCGTGGGCCGAACTTGAGAGAAAGGAATAAAGATCCTCTGCACATCACGGGGTTTGGCGTCCACGCGTGCGGCTTGCAACGTTATGTATACTTTTTTTTTCATATTCCCCCGTTGTCAGAGATAATCCCCGCCACGTACATTTTCACGTGCAGCACGACAAGCGATTAGCCATGGCACGCAAACGTTTAATTATTATTTCTTTCGACTTTGATCAAGAAGAAAGTCTCTCACTTTTATTTCTTCTTCTTCTTCTTCTTCTTCTTCTTCTTCTTATTGGGTGAGTAATATCATATACTTCTCTCTCTCTGAATTTGATCGAGGGAGTTGCTCAATATTATACAGGAGAAAGATTCACCGTTGAAAATTCGATCCAATCATCAGCCAAAGATAAATAGTGCAAATTTTAGGGGGAAAAGGAAGAGGATACAATCATATAGAAAGCAGAGCTCAATTTTTTAAATATATTTCCATCCAGCGTTTATCAGGATTCCCCGAAATGTAAGTTTTAGAAACGAATTTAACCTACAGTTGGATGGATAATGTGGAATAAGAGAACTCTGTGGCACAACGACAAGCCAAACTTGTATTTGAAATCTGCTGTTAAAAATTGAACGCCATCAATCGACGTGTAAACAAGCGAATAATACTATCTCTGTCTAAAAAAAAAAAAAAAAAAAAGACAGATGCCTGCTTTGTATTTTTAGCCATCATCCGCAGATAATTTAGTACACACAACTCAAGTATTCATATATATACGCAGTGCAGTGCCAAAGCTGCAGCTATTGTCGATAAAACGTCGAGAGTAGTACATATTATTATGTACTACATAGTACATGGGAATGAGATGAAAGCGAGTTATCGCGAAATCTACGTAAACTACGGAGTCTGGCGAAACGAGAAATCATTCGATCAGCCGTTATTGTCAACATGTACGATGACGATGATAACAAGAGGTTCTCGGGAATAACGGCGATGACCAATAATAGATATTGATGTGCGATTTTTCCCATCGAAACCATATTCTCACCCTCCTCCGTGCGCGCGACTATACGAACGAGCCCTGGCAATTGGATTTTAATCCTCCGGTAGTTGGGAAAACCTCTTCGAACGGACAATCTGCAGGTAAGCGTCTTTGGGCGTGACAAAAATCAAAGGAAAACCACGAGTGTGCCCCGTATATATACGCACACAACAGCTGACCAAAATCCATCCAAAGTACAAACATCGGACGCGAAATTACGTATTCGAATCTTCGTACCTGTCCACGCCGGAACAAAGCCCGCATATTTATACTCACGGGAGGGGGGGGGGAGGGGCAAGAAACTCGCGTAAATAATATTCCTTACTGTGGTACAGATGAGACACGACGAGGGGTTTACTTTAACACTCGAATTCACGCCGAGGCACGAAGAGATGAGACGTGGCATACATGTCCATGATGAAGGAGAGAGATGGCCATTACAGGGATAAATGTGTGTGTGTGTGTGTGCTGGTTTGCCGGTCAAGGCATCGAAAAGCGCATCCAGCGAGACGAAAAAAAAGGGGCTGGGGTGGGGGGCTCGATTTCCTCGATTAAACAGAGAGAGGCCCCATACTTACCCACGTAATAGACAAAGACGGCCGTAAAGTCTCGCAGGCTCGGGAGTATAGAGAGCGCACCAACACCGGAGTGGCGCGGCTACCCCTTTCGTGGTGGGTACGTGTATACGTAGGTATACAGGTCCATCGGCGAGGACACGCAGAGGTGCGTGACAGAAAAATATCTCCAAGGGGCTATATAGGGGGTTGTAGAAGAAAGCCCAGGTATATACAGGAGAGGGGGGGGGGAAGTGGCTGGCGCGCAGGGGGTCGTTGGACCAGGGCGCTATCCGAATTACCATGATAAAGGCCGCCTCGATGTTATGTCCTATTAAGTCACGGCTTTGTTCCACCTTCCCTTCCACCTCTACTCGTCTCTCGTTTTCTGGACGATGGGAATCCTGCCGGCGATCCGGGACGCATCTTCCCCTTGGCAACGTTTCTGCCCATGTGTGTGTGTGCTCGTTACACTGCAGATATATCCTACACGCAATATTTTGCCGAGGGTATAAGGAATCCAAATGCTCCGGGACTCTTCTTTCTCCAGCCTCTAGTTATTATTCCTAGCTCTCTCCCTCCTTAGCCTCGTCATCGTCGACCTATACCGTTGTGTTTTTGCTTCTTCTTGCGTTATATATAGGTACGCTGGACGAACGGAGGATAGAAAGCCATGAGAGCTCGGGTCTCTGTGGGCACATGTGTGTAACGTGTAGTATAACGCGTCAACGGGATTTGAGCGAAAAACCGGGACAAAAGTAAGGAGATTGCGGTCAAGGATAAAAGGGTCGCAAACCCTTATACGCACGATATTCGCGAATAATTTTTTTTTTTTTTTTTTTTTTTTTTTTTTCCCAACCCCTACCTTCCGACCCCCCCGAGGCCACTGGCGCACTCGAAAAACCAAAATTGCGGTTCACTTGGCTAAGGAGTTAACCAGATTTGCGCTTTTGGTGATTTTGTACGTGTTTCCTATCCTTTTCGCTCGATGCACTTGCCGTCGTGTATACAATATTTGGAGAAAAAAAAGGCCGCCGCTGTGGTACGTAAATATAATAAATATGTACTCGTTCAAAATGCTCGTTGTGTATATTTTCCATCGTGCACGATCGTGCATGTTTATAAACTTAAGCACGGACGGCTACATGACGTATGCATCACAGTGCAATACATTGCAGTACACCTATACTTGCAAGTTTATCTTAGGGGATAAAATTAGAAGACTAGGTTTGTTCAATTATCTACCTTGGAGCGCTCCGAGCGATCTATAAATGAACACGAGTTCTTTGTCGGAGAACTCGGAGGCCTCCGAGATATCCTCATACTATATATAAATATACTCACTATAGCTTCTCATTGTTTACAAACATCAGTCATAAGCGGTGAGTATACCCATACAGTATAAGGATATCTCGGAGGCCTCCGAGTTCTCCGACAAAGAACTCGTGTTCATTTATAGATCGCTCGGAGCGCTCCAAGGTAGATAATTGAACAAACCTAGTATATTCACATGTGCCGATCGTTTTTAATTTGACCGAGCAAAATATGCAAGATGGATCGAATCTATTGTGTATAATTACCTGTATACTCCGATGCGCATGTATTTTCTTGACATCTTGACCCGATTCTTCTGCTATACATTACAAACACGGAAGATTGCAATTTCTTGCTAAACTCGTATGGACTCGTTAAGTGGGAGTGTTTTTATGAATTTCTACGTACAGTACGTCTGTGTGGGGGTTGAAAAAAAAAATTTTCTAAACTGGAATGATAAGTTTCGGTTCAAAAAAAGGGCAAGTGTCTTTTATCGCGAGTTATTTCGCTTGGCTAATCAAAAATTAGATGCAGATGTTACATGACGCCAATATTGGTAATTTTTTGCAAAATTTTTTACATTGAAGGAAATCACTGTCAAAACTTTTTACTGTTGAGCCGCGACCGGCATTTCACGGTTTACAAGTCGCTGGTGGAAGTACAACCGTTTTATATTCTATTTTAGTTCGCACATATAATGTTCATTCCAGCGATCTATCATTAACGATCTTTGACGTAATTAAATTTGTTTTACATCAGAGGTAAAATTATCGCGAACGTGCCAGTAAAAATTCCAGATGCACCTATACTTGATCTAAGAGCTCACTTTACATCCATATCTGAGTGTAACACAATTATTCTTCACACAAAGAAATCATATTACATTATAAAAATGGTCAGACTGTTAGGCCTCGGCATCGAAATATTTAACAGTCCAAAAGTGCATTATCATCATCGATATGAAATAATAAATGTTGTGTAATTTTAAGCACATTATTTTATGTTATTTAAAGCACAACTTAAAATTTCAAAGGAAATAATACGTGAACTGTAACAAATAAGTATACTAATGAAATAATAATGTTACCGACCGCAAATTACATGCAGTCGATGCCAACGAATAAATAAATAAGTATACGCAAATTGAAACTAACGGTCTCAGATTCGCGGAGTGAAAAATTGTAAAAAATGACGTGTCCAACGCCACGGCGAACCAAAAAGTGTAAGTACATTAGAAAATAATTATTGAGCCAGTCATCGTCCCACGCAGTCTAGAGTTCGCGAAAAGTTTACCATCTGCTCGTGTAACCCTAACTCGCTTCAATTTCGTCGAACCCAAAGAGCAATTGGCAATAATACGTGTTATCATCCACACGTTTGAATTTCCTTTTGCGAAACGGGTAAAACCAAAAGAAAGACAGACAGATCGTAAGTAGGTTCGGGCCGTCGCCGCGACGGTGGCAGACGGCAGCAGCTCGTCTGTGCAAAAAGCATGTCTGTCGTAGTCGCTCTCGTCGTCGCGGGGCCTGAGCCAATGGGGAACATCCGCGACCAGAAATTATAACCTTCTCGCCTCCTCCGCCTCTCTCCAGCTTTCTTCGTCTTCGCGAAACTTAACCTCATTTTTTCGCAAACGCAAAACCTCAGGCTCTCGCAAAAAAATAAAATACTCACTCCTCGCCCTAACGATTGTCGCGCCAATAGACGAGTATATAGAATAATATAATAATAGGTGAAAGGGAGCGTACAGAATATTTGTATGCTTATGGATTTTCGCAAAACAAAACAAAGCATGGAAAGGGTGATTAGCAACAAGTCAAACATCAAACGGCAAAAGAACACCTCTGTGTCGAAAGAAAAGGGATGGTACTGAGTGTATAGGTACCTGTTGGAGCTGCACGATCGGCTCGATCGGTTCCCCGCGAACAAGGATCCTTTTGATACACACAACAGTAGCACACGAAAAATGATACACAGAGAGGCAGACAGAACTACGGTCGATCGAGCATCGAGCACGAGAGCGGAGATCAGCCAAACACGCTTAGACACAATTCTACACGTTTAATAAGTAGCTCTATCTCTCTCTCTCTCTCTCTCTCTCTCGCTCTCCTTCTGCTTGCCGCTACGTGAATTAGCCGGTTATCCCCTTCACCCTTTGAACAATAAATAAAAAAAGATTTATTATATAAGACAGGCAAAGAGTCGAAAAATGTATAACAAAGTCCGCGAACTGAACTCGTACCTTTGATGTACTAACTTGTAATATTGCATATATTATAAGAAAAGCTCAGAAAGATCCGTCCCTCTGGGGACTCGGGGCTGTTACACGGAGACGTTGTGTACGCGACTGCAGGCAGCGAGACGAGAGTATCATATAGGTAACACGCACGCACGCAAAACTTTTTTAACTAATGCTTACAAAAAGTAATGAACACTCAAAAGATAAACAAGTCCGCACTAAGAGTAGATATATATATATATATAAGCAGGTGCAGACGAATTTGGATGCTTTATTTTTTTAAGATAAACTCCGGGTTTTCGACACTTCCATCGGTGCTCTCTCTGCCTCGCGGGACGTAAACTTTACACGATACCGTAATTTATAAGTAAGTATACTTAATATGGTAAGGTCCGACGCGGACGCGCACGTTCGCTCTCTAAAATACTGTACCTCTATAGGTATATCACTTGGAGCTGAAACTGTTCTTTATAGCTCTTGTCCTCCTCCTCCTCCTCCTACCCCTCTTCTATCGACGGCGTCTACGCCAAGTCAAACCAACAAAACGGTAACGAAGTTTTATAAAAGTGAAAGTAGATGTAGGTACAAGTATCTCTATCTCTTTTTTCTTTATTGACTCAAGTCATGCACTAATCATAATCGCAGGGCTTTACTCTACAGTACACGCTCGCGAGGTATACATATATGTATTTGATATGCCGTTGATCTCGCTGACCTGACGTCACTGGTTTTGCCGCCGTGCTCCAAACGCCCTCTCTTTAAGCTTATCACACACACACCCTCGATCGATCCGCGATTTTCTTTAAGCGTATTTCGGTTTTTACTCAATAAAGCGATCAATCTATAAGTATTGATTGCCAATGTCATTTTTACAGTTTTTATGAATAATTAGATTAATACTTTATTTATTGGGTAATTTGATGATCCTCGACTTCCATACCTCATGTACTCTTTAGAAAACGTAACCCTTGAGATTCGATGGGAGGTAAAAATCTTCTGCCCATATGTAATTAAATAAAACACCGAAAATTGTCGTTAACATTATTAACTTTTCAAGCTTAAGTACTTATTATTTTATTAATAAAAAAAATTAAAAAAAAAAAAAAAAAATTAATTTGAAATGATACTCCGCCATCAGTAAAAAAACAAAAGTTACTAATTGTTATTCCAAATAAAATTTGTTTCGTACACCCAAAGGATATCGGTGCGTTTAGTCAGATTCATTCGAACTCGATTGAATAAACAATGGTAAATCCTCTAAAATTAAAATTTGTAATGAAAAACTGATGTAGGTAAGTATATAAGAAACCATGAAGATAAGTAGAGCAGCTTACAAGTAAGTAAGACACAAGTAGTAAAAACTCGCTATGATCAAACAGAGGGAGGATAAGTAAAAGAGAGAGAGAAAGAGCGTATAATGTCCCCTCGGACCGTTTAAACAAGCGAAAACTCCCGAAAATTTTCCGAGTTTCCATAAGTACACGTAAGTAAGTATCTATATGTACTCTCGCGCGCGTTGTGAATGCAGCCTGTCGCTCGCTCACATTCCACTTCTCATGGGCGTGTTTGGCCCTTTGTTTCCCGTCTCTTTCCCTCTTTTTACCCAACGATGACGATACAGCGGCGGCAACTCGCGAGTGTTACCCGATCCCTGCTACTGCGGATGGCTGCGTCGCGGGCGGTGTAGTTATTTTTTTTACTAAACTAGGAAGATAGTGTATAAAATTTTCCAAAATGTGGATGTACTGAGGATCGTGTACGCGAGAAACTTGAACGTTCAACTATCGTTGAAAAGTAGGAAAAAAGTTCGAAGATCATGCGTCAGCTGCACGATTTCGGAGCGCTGGTCGGCTGCTACCTGTTGGGCGTAGCCGTCGTGGTGTTGGCTCAAAACGACAAGACTTACTACGAGACGGCCAAGGATGACCAGGTAATGCCCGATTGGCAGACGCGGGACGCCTTCGACGAGATCCGCCACAAGTTGGACAAAGTTACCCAGGACAATTGCCAAATTCAGCACCTCGATGATCTCTACCTGCCAGAGAACAGCGTCAGCCACCTGCCCGACATCAAGGAGATCAACATCAATCCGATCTTTCCGAATCGCACGGCCCTCTTGCATCTACACAACATGGCCCTAACCAGAAGCTTCTACTGGAGCTACATCCTGCAGTCGAGGAACTACAAACCACCGATAAACGATACCTACGATCCGGGAATGATGTACTATTTCCTGTCCACTGTCGCCGATGTTTCGGCGAACCCGTACATCAATGCTTCGGCCATTTACTTTGCCCCAAACGTGTCCTTTACGTCGTCCTACAGAGGATTCTTCAACAAGACCATGCCCAGATTTGCCCCCAGGACTTTCAGGGCTGATGATTTCAACGACCCCGTGCATTTGGAGAGAATATCGACCATGAATACGTTTTACACTCAGGACTTGGGTGCTTTTCCGTCAGACCAGCTCAGTAGAGACTATACAACCGACTACTACAGGACGAACGAGTGGTAAGTGGCAATGCTACGTTACGTTATTCCTTACATGTGCACGGAATTGAAAAAATTTTTTTTGTCATTCCATTTCACTGTTTGTCTACTCATTGCTAATAGAATAACTGGTTGTAACGATTTCCAAATTTTTCTAGGTACAAGAAATGGCTGCCAGACAATACAGAAAGACACGACACCAAAATAACGTACCAGGTGGAAATCAGATATGCAAATAATACCAACATCACTCACACGTTCCATGGTCCCAAAGGTGAGAGTTTCATCGTACAAAGCTTGCGAAGGAAAAATTTTAAAAATCGGAATTTTAAAACAAACGTGTATTTCAGGTCCCCATGAGGAGGGCGGACCTGTGAAATGGATAAGACCGTATTTCGATTGTGGCCGCTCCAACCGTTGGCTGTTTGCGGCAGTTGTTCCAATCGTGGACTTGTACCCTCGTTACACGGGCTTCAGGCATATCGAAATCCCCAAGTAAGAACTTTTCTCGCATGAAAAGCAGATGCAACTGCCTGCTGCAGCTACTGCACTTTTTCAAATTGGTGCATAATAATGCACTGGGCATGCATCGAAATATATGGCCAAGAGACGATTGGCCGCCTCATTATATATTATAATTTATTCGAGTCCCCTTTTCTTTGAGACCCACAAGAGTCCAAGAGGGTGTGTGCATGCATTGGTCTGTCTGTCTGTCTTTATACTGGTCAAGCAGGAATGACCCTTTCATATTGCTCATACGTGTGAAATACTGCAGCGCGATAGGATTAAAGCACTTAAAGGATTAAGGAGGGACAGTAGTCAGATTTCAAAAATCTACGCTTTTTTTTCCAAAGACCTTTAAGGCCAAAGTTGTGCTGTTCTCAAAGCCCCTGTATATTGTTACAAATACGTCCTGTCCATTTGTTCTGTGCCACCTTTGATTAATGCCATTTGAGTTTTTCTTATACATCAATACCTTTTCGTAAATTCTAGGTACACAGCCGTTTCGGTTGTGGAAATGGATTTTGAGAGGATCGATATTAACCAATGTCCACTTGGTGAAGGTAATAGAGGACCAAATAAATTTGCTAATACCGCTAGATGTAAAAGGGAGACTACTGAGGTACACAACTACTTGTTTTAAAATTAATCGATTTGAAATATAAAATAGTAAAATAATAAAATAATGGTTTTATAGTGCGAGCCTCTTCATGGATGGGGATTCAGAAGAGGAGGATACATGTGTAGATGTAAGCCAGGGTGGCGACTACCAAACGTAGTGAGACGACCTTATCTCGGAGAGATCATCGAAAGAGCGTCATATGAACAGTATTACAATGGATTTGATTGTTCCAAAATAGGGTGTAAGTATTCATTTTTACTTCTTTTTTAATGAAACGCTATTTTCATTGGCACTAAAAAATTTTTCTTGTTTCAGGGATTCAAAAGAAACCCGCGGAATTGTCAAAGGTGACAGATATCCAGAGAGAGAAATATTTGGAATACTATCATGAATATAGAAATTTTTCGGCTGGAGCAGACTCGTTGCACGATGAAAAAATGAATATAGATCAAGTTTTAAAATTTATCAACAGCGTTAACCCAACTACTTGTAAAAAGTATGAACTTTGTTATTAAGAATTTAATCTCTATTTTCTCTGTTTTAACGACTAAAAATTCTTCACAGCTACAACAAAGAACAATTACGACTGCCAGGCGACATTGCTTTTGGCGTGGAAGAGTTCTACGAGAACGAAGCTAAGATGGCCTCACGTCTTGCCAACTTTATTAGCTCGTTCTTACAGGTCTCGGATCCAGAAGAAGTGTATTCGGGTACACGCGTCGCCGATAAGCCTCTTAACGAAGATCAAATGATAGCTGAAGCGGTAGCTCTGCTCTTTGGTAATCAGAGAATCTGGTCAGCCGGTATTTATTGGGATCGCAAAAAGTTTACCAATCGCACGTACTTTGCGCCATTCGCCTACAAAGAAGAACGTAACGCTTTGAAATTGAAGGTCGAGGATTTGGCGCGACTTAACAGTACAGGTAATTACTACAGATAATAATTAGTAAAAGAAATATAACGACCTACTCAAACGAAATCGTAACGCTTGTCCAGAGGATCTCTATACTAAAAACGAATGGTTCCAACTGCTGAAGAACCGTTGGGCCGCAAATTACGACGATCTCGAGAAATACTTCTTAAAAATGATGGTGCGCTACAACGAGACCGGCGAATCTTTGAAAAAATACGAACAATATCCAACGTACTACAGGTAAAACTCGATTACAACCCTTCCTCCCTCACCCTTTACCCACCCTCCTCGTATACCCCCTTTCCTTATGTTTAAGGCTCTTTAATAAATTTTTGCGCCGAAATAAAAATATTATTCTAGGCCACGTTGTAGTATGCATGGTCTCTCTCTCCCTTTGCTTGATACCACCTCGTGCTTGAACTTTCCCACATAACTCTCTGCAAATAGAGGAAGCCTCGCCGCAGTGGCGTCAACAAGGAGTGAGTGAGAAAGAGAGTTTTATGTCTCTTTGGTAAAGTTAGAAAAAAAATATATATATATTAAAGGGGGATCAACAGAAGAGAGAGAGAGAGAGAGAGAGATAGCTTCGTGGGGGGTTATCTGTGTTAGGTTCTTCACTACCTGCCCTTCTTACTCTTTCTCGTTCTATATGTGTGTAATTTATTTTAATGCGCTTGCGGATGGGGCGGGTCTGGGATGTCCTATCCTCTCCTTTTACTCGGTCTCCGGTATCTGCTGCATTGGGGTGATCCTCTCATACGGCTACTGTCTCACTATCTTGTCTCTCTGTGTGTATATAGGGCGGCAAACCTGAACCATGGCTACTGGACCGTCCCTTACTTCGATTGTAACGGCAAAGTGAAGAAATGGTTAATTACCTATGCATCCCCCTTTTTCGGCTGGGACAAACTCAAAAACAAACTGGAATTCAAGTGAGTATATACCCCCGCGCTCTCGTCGCTCTCGCGTGAGATAGTTGGGAAGAACCGGGGAGAAGAGGAGAACCTGTTGTTGTTAGCTAGCTCGCGGCTGCTGCTGCTGCTGGTTACTACCTAATACTGCTCTTCTTCCCTTCGTTCGCAAAGCTGGCTCGCTCGCGACGATCAAAAACGTAGGGAGGTTTTGTAAAAAGGAAGATCATATTTAACATTAAGACACTTACAGGGGTGTCGTAACCGTGACCATGGACTTGCTACAGCTGGATATCAACCAGTGTGACGATGAATCCACTGTTTCCAACGCGTTTAAGGGGACACACAAGTGCGACAAAAAAGTCTCATATGTAAGTTCCTCCATTCGACCTTCTATCTTTTCTTTGTTTTATTTTTCTTTTCCATTATTATTATTATTATTATATGTCCTACCTTTTTTCGGCCTACTTTGCCTGTTTGCTCTTTTTTCCTCACTTTTTCTCGCGCATCGGCTCTCTCGACGCCTCTAATTGTGCCATACTCACAAAGTGCGAGGTGGCCTTAATTAATGGGAGGGGACACTCCCAGAAAAAAAAGAGATAGAAAGAACGAAAAGCAAACAATGGAGCAAACTTTCAGCAGAGGCAATAATCGTTAAAAATAACCATCATTTGCTATTCTTTTTTTTTTATATCATTCTATCTTCACGCTTACACGTTTTGCATGTACATTTAGTGCGTTCCGATATTGGGTCGAGCATTCGACAGCGGCGGCTACAAGTGCGAGTGCAAGCAGGGATTTGAATATCCTCTTGAAGATCTGATAACGTACTTTGATGGTCAACTCGTTGAAGCTGAGTTTGGAAATATTGTTGATGACAAATTGACTAGGTAAATAGCGACAACGTAAAATTGTATAGCTAAAAAAATCCTAGATCCCATTTGTAAACGTCAAAATAAATTATTTCAGGTATGACGTGTACAAATGCAGATTAGCGGGTGCTGGCTCTATGGAATTCAGCTGGGTACTGCTTCTGCTGACTTTCGTAAAACTAATTTTCCCTGGCCATTGGAGATAAGCATAGGGATATTTTTTTTGGGGGGGGGGGAGTTTTGAACAAATTTTTTATCAAAACGTTATGCTAAATTGCTGCAATATAATTACGTAGATTAAGAATTTTTACAAAAAGTACAAGAAGTAATTTTTTAAGGAATCTCAAAGTCATTTTACAGACTTGCATGTCCGTCCAATATTTTCTTTTACCTTAATTTTATACGTGCATATTGTTCTAATATGCTGTGAAGCGCTCAAACTGCCAGGCAGTTTTTTTTATGTAGATATTTTAATATAAATCACGAGTATTATGTAATCGAGCAATTTTTACCGTCTTCTTAAAGTATACTAATATAATGAACGTGCCTCCAATAAATCGTAATTCTAATCTAAATATTTATAAAATGAAGTCAGACTTCATGCAAATCTACATTGCCTTTTTATACATATGTAAGCAAGTGCCTTTACCCAAAGCACCAATACGCATCGCTCAATTGGTGATTAAATCATCAATTTTTAGTGTATGTACATTTGTTCAAAGCAATGTTAAATTTTAACCTTGAATCTCAGTGTAGTATATATTTTATGTTACAAATAACTAATCATCGATATTTAAAAAAAAATTTAATATATCGACGCGAGATTTTTCATTTCTTTTTACCAAAGTGTACTCCGTCCATAGATGTTTTTTTTTTTTTTTACATTTTGTATGGGTTCCATATAAATAACATTTTTACACAAATAAATGAACAAAACAACAAATCAAGCAACCGTTTCATTGAACCCATTCCTCCCAACATCGTCGAATAACCTTATTAACGAAATATTTCGGATACCGATGATCTAACAAGTAAAGATTTTTAAAACGAAATAGATCGACGTTTACAACTAAAGCAAGAGAAAAACTCACCGCAGTAGGAGCCGACGATCAGAGGATTTTCGAGGCACGCAGCCGATCCATCGGGCGGCATCTCGCCGTCCGGCGCCGTCGACAGCACCATGATTATCACTCCCTGACAGGTGTCCAGAAATCCCTTTCCCAGCGTGCTCGTGCTCTCTGACATCCAGACGTCCGTTTTGCAAATCTAGCGGCGTGTGTGCTCTCGGCTCTTATCAAAGGCATCAACGACGCGTCGCGCAAAATCGTTAAGGATGACGCGAGGCTATATTAAAAAAAAAAAAAAAACTAATACAAAAACAATTGGCATCGCTTGCTAAGACGATATGAGATAAGACAATGGATGTAGGTGCAGTAGTAGTAGTAGTAGTAGTAGTAGTTAAGCTACCGCTGTGAAACTTTCGGTGTTTTTTTTTTTCTCTCGGCTGTCACGATGACGATCGCCGAGGCCGGTTACTGTTTGCTGTATTCCGATCGATGGGGCCGAGTCTGTCCTCCAAAAGGTTGCGCTCAAAATGTTCTTGAACGGAGTGTAGGAATGTCAGGCTTGCAGCGTATAAAAACAGGAATAAGATCACGTAGACGTTGACGAGGATTTTCATCGCGATTTTCATCAAAGCCAGGATTTTTTTTTTTTTTTTCTTAAATTTTCAAAGTTGCGGAAGTTTAAGTTTGTTTTATTTTTTTTGTCAATACGAGTCCAAATATAGCTTAGACAAACAGATTATAATATTTCAGGCAATTTTTAAGTTCAATATAGGGATCGAAACTGGTAAATCAATAGGAAGCGCGTACTTATGAATTTTGAAACAAAGAAATTGGCTGCGCTACCGCCGAGTTCAAAACTCAACCTTCAAACAGTGGCAGCGCGTGTCATAACAGTAACTACATCTGTCAGTAATAATACACTGCAGTGTGGTTAAAATACATTTTTTTTTTTTTTTTNAACCTATAAGTAGAATGTCTATACTTTTGGAGGTCGATTTTCAAGTAAAAGACAAATTGCACACTTGCCGCAAATAGCACAAACGATGTTAACTTTTCATTTTCTATTTATATTATTAGTTGCGGCTGGTTTATAATTAATTAAATGGCTCTACTGTAAGTAGCAACAGCAATAATTATATTGGATCAGCGCCATCTAGCGGTCTTTATTTTTTGGCCATGTAATAATTTAACATTGTTATTTGTTCATAAAACAGTTTACCAATTGACCTAAATTATTTCTAAGCACAGACAATGTGTCAAGGGAAGACAGTAGTCCCGTGCATCATAAATATTATTTATGCTAGTAAACTCTTTATTTACAAGAATTTTTTCTAACTTAAGTCATATTTTTCTCTACAATAAGTCAGGTAACAACTAACACTAGATAAACAAGATGTACCAGTACACCTCAAAAACTTGATAAGTTAATTAAATAATAGTGAACTATCTATCAAAGAAGTACCTCAGTAACATACGTGTTTTAATCGTTTGATACGCACAGGTAATTGTCATTAATGATCAGTATTAAATGGTAACGATGGGCTTTCCAATAGTTGAACCAAGTCCTTGATACACGACCAACACTCCTGTGAACTACATGTCTTCTTTTTTTTCTGAACTATTATACTGCAAAAACCTGACTAGTTGTGTTAACTGTGCACATTCGTTTGTTAAATGACAACCAAAGAGCAGTAAATTGCGTGGCTGCACTTTGATGGCAAATCTCATGAAGCAGAGGGAGTAGAGACATAAAGCTAAAACAACATGACAGTTTGTCATCAATTCAAAAATAAAATAATCATTTTGTGACCAAGTATTGCTCAATTGAAAATTAAGTTTATACATACCAAAAGTCATCTTGCCACTGATGAACTTGGGATCTCTCTTGATGTCAGCAATAGCAGCTATGGGGATTAACCAGTTTGCAGCAGGGCCCCAGAAGTGCGTGCTAATGGAAAAAAAAAAAAAAAAAAAAAAAAAAAAAAAAAAAAAAAAAAAAAAAAAAAAAAAAA
>NW_019384291.1:3714548-3748166 GCF_000648655.2 Copidosoma floridanum | reverse complement strand
ATGTACATATTATATAAGTTAACTGTTTATTGGAAATCTAAAGTTGAAGGGCTGTTCTTTCATTAGTTAATGGTAAAAGGTCAAGAGTATTGTAATTTTGTAAATATTGTCGATTTTATGAGCCATATAAGATAAGTAGAATATTTATGGTTTTGGAGGTCGATTTTAAGGTAAAAGATAAATTGTAAACTTGCCGCAAGTAGCACAAAAAATGTTAACTTTTTACTATCTATCTATAAGATTTGTTGCGGCTGGTTTATAACTAATAAAGTGACTTTACTGTAAGTAGCAACAGCAATAATTATATTGGATCAGCGCCATCTAGCGGTCTTTATTTTTTGGCCAAAAGTGGCTCCTAAAATTCTGAATCTGAGCAATCAGGATTAGAGCCATTTAGCCAATTATAAACCAGCCGCAACTTATGGTGAAGCTATAAAATCAAAAAATAATAATACGTGTGTTTTTGGCGGCAAGTTAACAATCTATTTTCTACCAAAAAATTGACCTCATATGTATTTATACTTTTGATGATGAATTTTCGAGTAAAAGATAGATTGTTTACTTGCCGCCAAAAACACATGTATAGTTATTTTTCTATTTTAAAGCTACAAAATGAGTTGCGGCTGGTTTATAAGTGACTAAATGGCTCTACGCGATAAAGCTCTGGCTGAAAAGTTTAGGGCCACTTTTTAGTTCAGAAATCCGAAACGCTAGATGGCGCTGATCCAAAATATTATTACTATCTTACAGTAGAGCCATTTAATTAATTATAAACCAGCCGCAACTAATAATATAAATAGAAAATGAAAAGTTAACATCGTTTGTGCTATTTGCGGCAAGTGTGCAATTTGTCTTTTACTTGAAAATCGACCTCCAAAAGTATAGACATTCTACTTATAGGTTTACTAATAATTACTACACATAACTTCACGTATATCTCAAGTACACCTTAGAGCATACACTATGCGTCTATGTGACCGCGCCGCGGCCTATAAAATTAATTGTTGGAGAGAACTCAAGAGAACGTGTGTTACTGGAACATACCCATGGTTGATCAGTTCGGTATCCTGCCTTACCAATAGTATGCTACTGCTTGTCTTCGGCAGAAAAAAAAAAAAAGTAAAAAGAAGAGTCACGATAAATTAGTACTTATATATTCATCTAATCATTTATCACGCTCTTTTTACATTGACAAACTGAAAAATATAAGTAATACTTACCTCATAAAATAATCACGGGTCTCTTTTTTGCTCAGCAGCTGCTTTATTCGATTCATTTTCGTTCGATTAAGAAAACTTCAATGATTTTCGATCGGTTGTCAATTAAGGAAATAGCGTAAGTCACTTGGAAAGGAAAAAACAATTTGGTTGTTAAATTATGACAAGGTGAGTGAACGATATGTGCGTGTATTTTTGAGTCAAGAAAGACAAAGATAGAAGAGCGTGTGTGTCGTCTGCCCCCTTTTTTCCATCTTCTTCTGTTCTTGACCTCTATAGAGTAAGGCTGACCCCCTATGCCCGTAGAAAATATCTGCAACGCCGTAACAGAGCCCTGGTGAAGACAGATTAGTACGGGTGCAATGTATTCCCCAATCGCCAATCAGCGAAGCGCCTAATTGTTAGGGCTACGGTAGGTCTAAGTAAAAAAAACTTAAGATATACGTGAAGTTATGTGTAGTAATTATTAGTAAACCTATAAGTAGAATGTCTATACTTTTGGAGGTCGATTTTCAAGTAAAAGACAAATTGCACACTTGCCGCAAATAGCACAAACGATGTTAACTTTTCATTTTCTATTTATATTATTAGTTGCGGCTGGTTTATAATTAATTAAATGGCTCTACTGTAAGATAGTAATAATATTTTGGATCAGCGCCATCTAGCGTTTCGGATTTCTGAACTAAAAAGTGGCCCTAAACTTTTCAGCCAGAGCTTTATCGCGTAGAGCCATTTAGTCACTTATAAACCAGCCGCAACTCATTTTGTAGCTTTAAAATAGAAAAATAACTATACATGTGTTTTTGGCGGCAAGTAAACAATCTATCTTTTACTCGAAAATTCATCATCAAAAGTATAAATACATATGAGGTCAATTTTTTGGTAGAAAATAGATTGTTAACTTGCCGCCAAAAACACACGTATTATTATTTTTTGATTTTATAGCTTCACCATAAGTTGCGGCTGGTTTATAATTGGCTAAATGGCTCTAATCCTGATTGCTCAGATTCAGAATTTTAGGAGCCACTTTTGGCCAAAAAATAAAGACCGCTAGATGGCGCTGATCCAATATAATTATTGCTGTTGCTACTTACAGTAAAGTCACTTTATTAGTTATAAACCAGCCGCAACAAATCTTATAGATAGATAGTGAAAAGTTAACATTTTTTGTGCTACTTGCGGCAAGTTTACAATTTATCTTTTACCTTAAAATCGACCTCCAAAACCATAAATATTCTACTTATCTTATATGGCTCATAAAATAGACAATATTTACAAAATTACAATACTCTAGACCTTTTACCATTAACTCATGTAAGCACAAATTAATCAGTCGAAAAGAGACAACTGAAGAAAAAAGGCTTAAAAAAGATTTCAGTGACACAGGAAGAGTCTCCTAAGAATGGAGCATCGGATATCACGAAATAAAAAATACATTTATTACAGAGAAGTAAGTTTTAAGTAATATAAATAAACAAAGAACTCAACCTTCTCTGATTAAGTGAGATCCAACGCTCCATTTTGAGGAGACTCTTCCTGTGTTACTGAAATCTTTTTTAAGACCTTTTTTCTTCAGTTGTCTTTTTTCGACTGATTAATTTACGTGTATATTTGATCGTGATATACGATTTCTGTAACACAAATTTTGTTATGTACATATTATATAAGTTAACTGTTTATTAAAAATCTAAAGTTGAAGGGCTGTTCTTTCATTAGTTAATGGTAAAAGGTCTAGAGTATTGTAATTTTGTAAATATTGTCTATTTTATGAGCCATATAAAAGAAGTAGAATATTGATGGTTTTGGAGATCGATTTAAAGGTAAAAGATAAATTGTAAACTTGCCGCAAGTAGCACAAAAAATGTTAACTTTTTACTATCTATCTATAAGATTTGTTGCGGCTGGTTTATAACTAATAAAGTGACTTTACTGTAAGTAGCAACAGCAATAATTATATTGGATCAGCGCCATCTAGCGGTCTTTATTTTTTGGCCAAAAGTGGCTCCTAAAATTCTGAATCTGAGCAATCAGGATTAGAGCCATTTAGCCAATTATAAACCAGCCGCAACTTATGGTGAAGCTATAAAATCAAAAAATAATAATACGTGTGTTTTTGGCGGCAAGTTAACAATCTATTTTCTACCAAAAAATTGACCTCATATGTATTTATACTTTTGATGATGAATTTTCGAGTAAAAGATAGATTGTTTACTTGCCGCCAAAAACACATGTATAGTTATTTTTCTATTTTAAAGCTACAAAATGAGTTGCGGCTGGTTTATAAGTGACTAAATGGCTCTACGCGATAAAGCTCTGGCTGAAAAGTTTAGGGCCACTTTTTAGTTCAGAAATCCGAAACGCTAGATGGCGCTGATCCAAAATATTATTACTATCTTACAGTAGAGCCATTTAATTAATTATAAACCAGCCGCAACTAATAATATAAATAGAAAATGAAAAGTTAACATCGTTTGTGCTATTTGCGGCAAGTGTGCAATTTGTCTTTTACTTGAAAATCGACCTCCAAAAGTATAGACATTCTACTTATAGGTTTACTAATAATTACTACACATAACTTCACGTATATCTCAAGTACACCTTAGAGCATACACTATGCGTCTATGTGACCGCGCCGCGGCCTATAAAATTAATTGTTGGAGAGAACTCAAGAGAACGTGTGTTACTGGAACATACCCATGGTTGATCAGTTCGGTATCCTGCCTTACCAATAGTATGCTACTGCTTGTCTTCGGCAGTTTCTTTTTTAAAATAACCTTTTACAGCTATATATCATTGGATGAATGTAATGATGCTATATCATTATAATCATGCAATTATATATACATAGTTTATTAATATAGTCATGCCACGAATAACGATGTTAGTACCTTATGATGATAAATTTAAAATAAAATACACGTATATTTTTGTAAAAGAGTGTGTCGTCTGCCCCCTTTTTTCCATCTTCTTCTCCTCCATTCCACCTTCTATCTTTTCTTTGTTTTATTTTTCTTTTCCATTATTATTATTATTATTATATGTCCTACCTTTTTTCGGCCTACTTTGCCTGTTTGCTCNACGATGTTAGTACCTTATGATGATAAATTTAAAATAAAATACACGTATATTTTTGTAAAAAAATATAAACAGTTTTTTTATTTTTTCTTTAAATACATTATGTACATTTCCGTCGTTAAATAGATTTTTAAAGCTCTTTTGAGTAGAAAAAATCTTCTAAATAATTAGATGGTATCATTCAAATCTTGGGTAATCTATACAAATGGGTACCATTCAACACAAATGCGACCTAAAATATTAACATCCGTTGCTTGGTCGACCAAACACAGCATCTGTAACAATTATTAGAATTTAAGTTAAATCTTATCTTATATTTTATCTAATAAATAATAGTATGATAAAATATAAAATACTAACCTGTTCTTCCGGCGTGAGATTACAGTCTTTTATGTGTGCTCTTATATTGTCGTGTTTGAATTCATTTCCTCTCAAAATACACTTATTTATCGAAAAGTACTGATTTTCATGGTTATTATGATTGCTCGACAGTTCATTGATCATAATGAGAGAAGGCTTTTCTCCGTTTAATTTTTTTTGTGCTATTTCAAGTTTGAATTTTGGTAACCATTCGCCTGAAATAAATTATTTGATATAATTTTTTGAAAACTCTTTTTCACTCAAACATGAATACGTTGATTAAATAATACCATCATAATGGTTACAATCT
Organism: Copidosoma floridanum; assembly: GCF_000648655.2. The sequence goes on along the minus strand of NW_019384291.1, from coordinate 3,743,204 downwards.
TGTAACCAACGCTCTTCTACCAAATGATCCCACTTTAAATCTTCAAGTAAGAGCATATTTAAGTAAATGAGAATCAGATTTTTTTCGTTTCTCAAAGCCGCAAGCACATGACTCATACTGGCTCCAAATAAGTCTTTTGGTGTGAAGGGTCTGAGCAGACCCATTATCTGCGAGGTAAGTCTAAACGGAACCAACTCAGGAACGGGCTGATCTATACCAGTACCAAAAACCATTTTGTGGTCGATACCAAAACATTTTCCTGTTGATACTTCTATAAGGATATTGTCTAGCCGACGATCGCCGATACCAGCAATCCAATCGACTGTACACATCACAGCATAAGATAATATAAAATTTTGGCGTAACTACAATTGATAAAAAAAATTATTGCACTGGAGCATACGTTGTGTTATACAATTAATATATTTTTGCTCATACCTTGAAGAAAGACTCAATGGAAGACGTAATTTTTACAAACGTTTTGCGTAAAAGATCCCAGTCAAGAAGCCCAGTTAATTCTTTTATTTTAGCTTCAACTTCATCCGGGGAATACTTGAGCAAAGCTTGCTTGTAGCATTTACTTTTAACATTTGAATTCTCGTCGTTAGCTTGCATTATCCATTCTTGATATTTTATAGAAATTTCATTCAGAATCGTTTTATCGGTCATGGTAAACTCAACGAAATCTCGGAGCGATTTTGCTTCTTTTACCCATTGCACCAAGCCTAAATATGTGTTTATTGGAATGATGTTGTATGTAAAGGCAAACAAATGTCTTTCAATGCACCTTGAATCATTACTTAAACTTTGATTTATGGATTCAAACAACTGCTGCATACGCTCGTCTTGGCGCATGTCCGTTCCAAATTTAATCAAGTACTCATACGTTTTACCATCAGTCCCGATGATGTTTACTTTTAAACAGTAACGCTTGGATACTAAAACAATTTCTACATTTAAGTCTATTTTTGCAATGAACACCCTATGTGACGGAACCGATTGGTTTTGTAGACCTGGCACTTCAATTTTATGTTTGTCAAATTGAAATTCAGCCAAGAATGAACTGTAAGATTGAAGTAGTATAGGATTAAACGATTTATCGTTTTTCAGTCTTGCTTGCATGTTGATACGAAGATCGACACATAGGTTCTTGGCTATCGTCTGCAGGGTTTTTAAATCTGTTATAGTTACCCATTCTTGTAACTGTTCAGAATAGTTGCTTAATAATTGTTGGAACATTGAACCTCTTAAGTTTAAATCATTATTCATCTGGATCTGAAAAAAAATTTAATAAATATTTAAATTCAAGTCCCAAATAGAATAGTGTTGTAGAAAATGAATAACGGATAAAATTTAAAGCGATAAATGTACCTTTCCGATCAAAGTTTTCAATAACTTGATAAAACTCGCTGTAGACCGTCCATTGCGAATGATCTCTGATAAATAAAATTTCATATATTCTTCAGGCTGACACAAATACTCAACGGCACTAAAAAACTTGTCCATTTGCTCACTGCAAACTGTTTTGTACATATTTATAATCTTGTCCGTTCTTAATTGCTCTTCTCGCAGATTTTTTCGCAATTCTGATTTCTTTTTCGTGTCTGGTTTTTGAAGTTCTAAATTTCTAAGTTCCGGATTTCTTAATACAGCGTTAGTGGACCACATCTCTTTGAACTTGTACATTATGGTGCTTGGAAAATCATTGACTAGCCTTTCGACTATCGGTAGGATTAATTTATCCCGTATATCATGAAACTTCGTACCCAGGTGAGATAAAATTTCTTTGTAAAGATGTAAAAACATACTAGTTGGTACACTACGGCATTTTTCAGCGAAAAATTCAACGAGATTACTGTCTTCTGAATAATTTTCGTATTTAAGAAGATCAGGGAAAAAACGAGTCGCTTTAATGGAGCCATACGACATTGCCGTCAAAACAGCATTTGTATACTCAAGCTGTACTTCCGACGTCCTGTGATAGGTTCCCATCAAAAGTTGATGGCAATAATCAGCTAGGACAACCAAATTATCACCCCTCTCTTTATCGCTTCCCTCGTTACACGTACCTTTCAACAACTCGAAATAATGAGCCTTAAGCTTGCTTTCAATTTCATTTGGATCTTGCACATTCAAACTACTCATAACAAAGTCCTCTGCCAGAGCGAGCTGCAAATATCTCGGATCCTGTTGCATTGTGACACTGAGAGCGCGTACGACTTGGGCCACTTGTACTTTTGCTTTAATTCTCAACGACAAATCAACCATTTCTTCATTGGCCACACCATTAGCCAGAGCCCACGAGTCAACGTAGTAGTAGAATTTACGTTTGGCACAATTCTCGTCCTTGGCGCACAAGAATTTGTATCTTGCGGCGGTGTACTCGAATTTCTGACGCAACTCCAGATAACGACCCTCATCGGCGTTGAGGTAGTTCAGCGTATTTTCAATTTCTTTGGTGTGCTTTTGCAACAATTTTTTGTTGCCGTACTCTAGGGCGAGTTCGCTGATTTTCAATCGCTCCTGGACACTCGCAGCTAGCAGCGTTGCCTCGACGCTGAAAACAATTTCAACGTAAAAGAAAGAAAATAAAAAAAAAAATTTGTAATAGTGTGATCAAACGTATGTTTGTATGCACCTACCCAGAATTCATAGAAACATTGGATAGTTTGTTAATTGCAACACGCGCTATGCCCAATCTAGCAGCAACTCGCACATTCCAGGAAAGCAGACCGACTCTAGACTCGGGGAATTTGTTGTTCCAATACTCAATGAGATTGTCCACCGATGAGGCCAGATCGGACATACTCATGGTAATGATGTGCGAATCTGTATCAGACAGTCTGCCGAGTTTCGCGAACAGCTGCAGTTTTGAATACTCGACGAGCGGATCCGAGTCGATCCATTGCTCCTTAACGTAATCCATACAGTTGTTGAGACATTGCAGCGATGCAGGTATAGATTGCCTGTCATTGCACAAGTGATAGACGGACAGCTCCTCACCAAACACTCTTCGGAGCTCGGTGTTTCCACTCGCGACTTGGGCGAGCGCGTCTTGGAAGAATTGAGTCTCCGGTTCGATGTTTTTCTGCAAGTCCTCTAGCATCATTTGCAGCTCGGACTGAAAAAATGAGAATTCGCGCAAGTTGACACACCAAACGTTTACATTTTGTTTTTGTCTCGTAAGGACAATTAATTCGTACCATAAACATCCACGGCAGCAGTTCTTCTTTTTTCGGATGATTCCAAATGTCGTAAACATCTAGCGAGGCCTTTACTTTGCTGTTAAGATTGTCCCAGTTGGAAAGTTCACTTAAACTCTGGAAAAATAGCAATTTTTCATGAATTATGAGACGGAACGATTACAGAAAAATTACATATTCAAGTGAATGAATTTTTATTATATTTTAGAAGATATTCACAATCGATTTTATCACATAATATCTAGGTGTATATAGATAATAATTTTCAAGTTAATGCAATATATTTCTGATTTTTTTTTTTTTTTTTGTTACATTTCCCGCGGAAAGGAAAAATGCCCACTTGGGCGTGTGCGCAAGCTTCAACAGTTTCGAGAGATCGATTATTTTATAGTCTTTTTCGAGATGCTTCTGCTGCTTGTTGGGAGCTGTGTTATTGGGACTAACCTAGTTCTATTTTGTCATCAGGACATATAAGACGTTTTGTTAATGCAATTAAATATTAGTTACGCGCGTTGATATATAATTATGTCTCGTGAAACACAGCGATGCTGCTGTTCCAGTGAGTTTGAATTGATAGATTGACCATCATCGAGTAATTTTTCAAATCAAGTTTCATTCACATTGATGTTTCGCGTGTGTCGTAACCAACACACAGGAAGAGAGGGGTAACGCAACTGTAGAAAAAGTTTAAAAAAAAAAAAAGGTAACCCTTGCATTTTTGTTATAAAACAAGTAAATTTTAATAAACTGACATGATTTTCTTTATGTAGAGCAGTCATCAAAATGGGCAACACAGTTGCATCAGCCGCGGATGTAGCAAAAACCGAGGCTAAAACATCACCGTCAATATCAGAGTGTCCTGTTCATAACAAAAGCGCACCCGTACCCCAGGCCCCTCAACAAGGCGAGTGTCCAGTTAATCATGGTGCTCCCATAAATCCTTTGAATATGATGCCACCCGAGAATCAAAATCCAGCACCGGATCAGCCCTTCCCCCTATCAAAGGAGAGACAAATGTCTTCAATCCCAAAAGCCACTGAAGAAGGTGCCTTCTGGGTGTACCCATCACCACAGATGTTCTGGAATGCTATGCTTCGCAAGGGCTGGCGCTGGAGAGATGAGGAAGTCTCGCCAAAAGATATGGATGACATCATTAAAATTCACAATGCCAACAATGAACAGGCTTGGCAAGAGGTACTCAAATGGGAAGCTTTGCACGCGTTTGAATGTACCACTCCCAAGTTGCGTAGCTTTGGTGGCAAGGCTAAGGACTATTCGCCACGTGCTAGGATTCGCTATTGGCTAGGATACAATTTGCCATTTGATAGGCACGACTGGATCGTTGATAGATGTGGTAGAAATGTCAAGTACGTGATTGATTATTACGATGGTGGAGAGCTCGATGATAAGTATAAATTTGCACTGTTGGACGTCAGACCGGCCATGGATTCCTGGGAAAACGTGTGGGATCGCATGAAGGTCGCGTGGTGGCGATGGAGATACGAGGGCAAGGAAAATACGGATTTAAAAAGTTAAAAATTGCACTTTGTAGATAGACAGTAAGGTTCACACAGATTACAGTTTTTTTTCTTCTTGTTTCCATAAATACTCGAGTGGCCATGAAAAAATTCAACTTTAATGCAATCTAAGGTTTGCCTAACCTTGAACGATGTTGCAATTTTACCGATTAATTACCTAATTTTGGTACCATTTTTTGAAATTCATTACAATGAAATTATGTATTGTAAATAAGATTGCAAATATAGTAGATAAAAAATTCTAATGTGTCATCTAAAAGTTTTATGTTTCAAAATTAACTAAAATTTAACTGTTGTAGCGTTACATAACTTGTTATATAGCCATTGAGTCAATTAAATGATCTACTTCTTAGACAAACTAATGATCGGTTTTTTCATTTTCAAAAGACATTAAAATTGTAAATTTATTATGTAATGTAATTATGTAAAATATAATTTAACGTTAAATAATAATTTATTGAAGTTAAAAATATTTTTGATTGATTCTTTAAAAAGTGTGCATTCCATCGTTCAATATTTGTTCATCCCCTTAATGCTATTTACATGAACATGCATAAATAAAAAGTCCTTACCCTGTACATGCTTTGCTCACAGAAATCCTTGGCTGGATCATCTTCAGCAGTCCCTTCATAAATTGTTTTAACTTTAACCCAATTGTTGGTACCTTCAGCCAAATAGCCTTGATACAAATCACTCGAATTCAAAGAATTGGTCCAATTCTTAAAAATACTTTGTACCACATCTCTTTCACCAATAGACTGATACATGCTGACTAATTCCATGTTATGCTGGATTTTTGGATTGATTAATTTTTTTACGTCATAAACGGACTGATCGCATGTAATTGAGTTTCTTTCCAGAAGTAATATTCCTACGTGAGATATTTATATTAAATACAGAGATTTATAAATTGACTTATTGTCTAAAATATAATGACGTATAAACCTACCAGATAACTGTAAATTCATCGACTTGGCTGTATCAGCTACACAGGTAGCATTGAAATTGAGGCTACCTATGCGATGTAGAATTTCCATAGCCATAGGAGCAAAGTCATTGCGAATCTGCAAAGCCCGACTGCAGATTTCCGCAACACTGCCTGTTAGAGTATCGTACATCTCAGTATTAGTAAAGTGACGTACGATAGCACAGACCAATGGTACAACCAGATTCCCAGCGAAATACCGATCTCTAAGAACTAAGTCTTGTAAAGTAACGATGACATCCGTTTGCGTGATCTCGACGTTTGGAACTCGACTTAATTTGTAGGTACGATTTACTTTGACGCTTTTATTCTGCTCTGATATTTCTTTTTTTACCGTTGAGTAATATTCGACGGAGATGGAACTTTCAGTTATTTCTTCCGAATAATAGCGTTTTGACAGACTTTCTTTGGGCGAATCCTCTCCCGATTTTTGACATAAATCATTAGACCTGAAAAAAAAAGGATCAAAAGTACAATTAAAACTTCTCTTATATATTACGTTAATGTTTCAAAAAAAAAAAAAAAAAAAAAAAAATAAATAAATAAATAACAGCAAACCTAGTTAATTTATCGACTAGAGCGCGACTAAGATTACCTGTCGCGCACGACTCCTGCATCGAAGCGTTAATGTTATCGAAATCGTTATCTTGTATACCGATCGCAAGTTCAAGTGTTCTCGCAAGTGCCGGTGCGTAGAGCGGAATTCGATTTTTACTCGAGTATAAGCGCAATGAAGGCGTTGCTATTTCGTAATCCAACATCGGATGATCTTGCTCAGATAAGCCGGTAAACAAGACTTTGGAATCTTTGTCAGATTCACGAGCTAGTTCGAGCAGCAGACTACTCAGAAATTGTGCGTAGCTAGGGGCTACGTCTAGATCGAACATTTTCAGTAAGTGCAATAAACGATCCATAAGATCACTCGGTAAGTTGGTGCGGTTTTTCCAGAAGTCGAGGATGAAGTTTTGAATATCATCACTGAGATCAGAAATACCATTAATGAGTACTTTTCTACTAAAATTTAACGATTCTTCCACTCCCTCGGACCTGTGAACAATAGAAAAAGCTGGTGTCGAATGCCATTATGACAATAAACTGTATTAGTTGAGAAATTGTACCTTGATACTTGTTCATTTGCGTACTTATCATACGCATCCATAAAAATTTGGTAAACGACTTTTCTATGCCGCAACAACGTATCGTTATTGGTATATTGCTCGAGAGCCAAAAGATACGGCTTTGACTCTTCTGCTGGTAATTTGTTTATCACAGTTTTAACGACTTCAAAGGCCACGTCAAGGCACAGCAAAAATCGTCCGTTTAATACTGACACGATGTTCAAGAGCTTAAGAGTATCGTCAATAGACTCCACATCACAGCTCCTCAACACTCCCAAGAGCATTTCTATACATTCAACTTTGCGCTGATCATTGTACACAGTTTTTGGAATCATAAACTGCCGTAGCATCGGGTAATCAACTATGCAAGGACAGTTTTTGAAAATTAAGTAGAGCTGTCGTATGCAGCAGTCTCTACCTGTTTCGTATGTATGATGAGGTAAAGTACTAAAAATAAATAAATAATGATTCGATTAATAACGTTGATGTACATAGTAATAATTAATAATGCATATTTTTATGAAAATATTAAAACACTTACTTCGCCATATCGACCAAGATTTCCACTAAATCATTCTTTACAAAATTGTACCGATCTTCATTAGAAACAAATTTCAATATGAACCCAATAGTTTCATACGTTTTTTCAATCATCGGGACACGCCACCGAAAAAATTGTTCACGCACAAACTTGTGCATAAAATTTAATTTAATCAATTCCTCGCACCTCACGTTGTGTCTGAACATCATAAGAATGACGCACATGGACAAGTCTTTGTTAATGTTGATTATTTTCTCTAAATTTCTAAATATTTTAAGCTTACTGTTCCAGGCTTTAACCAAAGCTTCGATCAAACTAATGTTGTAAATATAAATCTTTGGATTTTCATCGAGCGCTTCGTCTATCAATTTTTCTACAAGTGTCTGTGCATCCTCTTCTTCATTTTCGTTGTCTTCACCAGGAATGAACTCTGACTCGATAAACATGATCAGCATGTCTCTGACCAGATAATTAATCGGGTTATTGGTAAGGTAAGAGCTCAAGGCTTTCGCTATATCCGAAAAGAGCGAACTTAAAAATGGCAGGAAGATTTTTTTTGCATTGCTGAATAGTCTCAAGATGAACAATGTAAGATTGTCCTTTTTAGGAGTCAGTCCCATACTCAAACAATTCATCCAAACTTCGAATTTTTTTTCAGTGGCTTCTTCAGGCGGTTTTCTCAGTGCTTTCTTGTTGAACAGATACATCCACAGGCCTGTCAGCATCGGCATGCACTCGTGATCGTTAAGTTCGTCATTTTCGAGAGTGAGACTTTGTCTGCCGTTTCGTGCATATCTCAAATAATCTGGGTCAACTGGAATTGGACTGAAATATTGATCCAACAATGAATCAAGTATTTCTTTGTTGATATCATTTTCGTCTGCGATTTTGGGTCGTATGCTAATGGCACGTTTACTAAAAGTTTCAGGTGGAATGCTCATGTCGTAATGCCGCTTGCAGTCGACAATCTGCTCCCACGAATTAACATCCAATCTTTGAAATATCGTTTGTATCAAGAAAAGTGGCTTGCAGTCGATTTGAAGATCAATCGCTGAGATTAGCGAATTGAGTATACAGCAATTGAGATGTCTCACGAGTTCTTCATCTTGAGAGTTTGAGGGAAGGAAGAAAATTTTCGTCATGTTATCTGTACCATTGAAATCGACAGTCAGACTGTCAAAATGGAATCTCGAGAGGGCCAGCTCCGTAAGCTTGAAGTATCCGATCTTGGTAACAATAATCTGTTTACGCTCGTGTGGATCTGTCTCTTCGATTGTATCAAATAGACTACTGCTGATCTTGTATATGTTGCGATTGTAGAAATTACTGATCATGGGAATAGCAGCGAACTCGAGCGATGGCAGTAGTATGTATTGAAGCACGTCCAGTCTCTCATCCCAACTCAGAGACTTTATGATGAATACCTCGAAAATCGATTCAAGCGCTACCAAAGCGCTCTCGCTGGATAGGGACGCGAAGTACGCTTGTAATGCTTGGTCAAGTTTTTCTTGCTTGAAAAATTTGCCGGCACCCGCGATGTATATGATAATGATCTCTAGTACAACTGAAGCTCCAGTTATCGAGAGCAAGTCCATCAAGCACCTCAAGCATTGCGTAGCCCGAGATCTTTCGACCTCATCGTCTTCAAGTTTTTGAATCCAACTGACAGAGTCTTTGTCGCAAAGCTCGAATAGCGGAGTTTTTAAATCAGTGTCGATACGGCTCGAATGTTCCACCATGTATACAAAAAACCTGTTCAGAATACTTATTTTTTTCTGGAGATCCTGACTGTTCTTTAGTTCATCCATGATAAAGAGGTACAAGTCGCTTGTTACTTCGTCATCGGGCGTTGATATATCTTCGCTGCTCTTTAGCAAAACAGCAATGCTGTAAACGTCTAATAATCGATCTTTGAGTTGCTCGTCATTACCGATCAATTCCCTGTACTTGTTACAATTTCTGATCAATTCGTCGACCAACCTTTTCGACATAGCGCTTGGATTTTGTTGTGCAAAGCTTAAAAGATCCTCAATCATCCGAAAAAAGCCATTCAATGAGATTCCATCTGTTAAAAGTCCTTCCATCTGTTGTAAAGTGTCAGCAGGTTGTATCAGAAAGAATTGAAAAATTGGAACCTTAATCGCCTCGACAAAACTATTGTAACAAGTGGAGACGGTCAAACTTTTTGAGCTGGTATTGTGTTTTGAATCATCTCGGGGCGTGATTTTTCGTACAAGGCAGTCGACTACAACAGGCTGAAATTTTCAGCAAATCGATGTATCATATACACTTGTATGATGTAATATGTGGGTTATTTTTCATACAACTACTTACATTGTATTCAAGCAACAGAAAGTACAGTACATCAACTACGTAATTTTTAATTTGTGACTTGATTTCTTTACTTATGCAACTGTTTGAGCAGTTAGTTTCCACGACTTCAAATATTATGTTAATCTTGTTTGTAAGTAAAGAATCTGTAATTTCCATCTGAAGCATAGTATACAGATAAAAATGTTTTTTGTGAATCAAAGAAAAAATTATCAAGAAAAGTTACCTTGTTACTATAATTATACACGTTGCACTTTTGTAGTATGGTTATACCCCGAACAAAATATTGAAAACTGGTGATATCCAAGTTCTCGTTATTAATTTCGTCAAATTCCATAAATTTTATGAAAAAATCGTCTCTCTTAACTAATAATTCTGTTTGTAATTTTACCAGACATTTTTCTGGTAGTTTTTTCACTGCAGTAAGAAACCAATTTTCCAATTGCTTGGGGGTGATTCCTTGCAAGGTTTTGGCAAACAATCCTATTCTTGCAGGGTATAGCGTAAAAAAGGAGACAAAAGTACACAGGTCTTTTGTCCAAAGACGGTCCAACAAAGCTGATGATTCGTTGTCCTAGAAAAAACAATAAAGATGTATTGAAAAAAAAAAAAAAAAAAATTTAGCTCGAATGTAACAATGATTTAAATACCTTCACTGACACGATTACTTGGACAAAACGGAAAATCTTCATTATTATCCTGTTTATTAAATCTTTCAACGTATCTGATCGAGTCGCAGAATTTGTAGCTCCTTTGATAATATCATCTATTTCTTCGTTGACAATTATGGAAACGAATTTTGAATAAAATTCAAAAAAGATATTTTTGCCATCCTCATTATCCACCATTAAAACAGACTCGGGAGAAAAAATTTTCTTATTGAATATCCAAATAAAAAAATCTAAAGTTTTGAAAAATGCGCTTGCGTTTTCGATTGTAATGCATTCACAATTATCTAGACCCTTTAAGGCAAAGTCGTTGACAAAGCTAATTCCATGAACGTTAAAAAACTCTTGGATGGACTTGTATTCGGGAACAATCGGGCAAAGATTTTCAAACAACTCCATGCACTTATATCGGCACTTGATGTTGTCAGAGCCACATTGACCCAGTAGCCATATCACGGCACCCTTTAGCGTTTCACTGGTGAATTCCGCAGGTACTTTTCTTTTGCCCTTGTTTTTGCCATTTAGTACGTTCGCCTTTTCTTTGATCGTACTCACAATGTTTTCAACAGCAGCAATGATCTGAGGATGACTGCTGTGCTCCAAGCACTTGACAAATACATATAAAAATTGTAGCCAGTAAATATTAATTAGACTCACGTTACTATTCAAAGCGAAACTATACAAACAATTGAATGCCCTCGCGGCTGCTATTCTTTTAGAGTTTGTTGGATGAAGTGCAAAGTTTTGAATTCTTTGAATCAAACCGTTCATAAAATTTGTTATTTTGTTAGTTTCAGTGCTGGAAGTGGATTTTACGAATTCCTTTAGGCAAATACCACAGTATACGTGCAAATTTAAACTCGTTTCCTCTAGCATGCCTTCGAAAAGCAAATCTACGAAATTTCGCGACACAATATGGTTTATCAAACTCTTAGTGCTTAGGTAGTGGGTTAGTTGTATGACGAGTGGATGAATAAGATTTCTGACGGCATCGTCATGATCACAGCTGAGTTTCAAAATTTCCAAACACAAATTCCTGTTCAAACAGTGAAGACTTTGATTTTTTCGTGGATAATCGTTTCCGACAATAATCATGACAAATGTATGTAAGAGTTCGCAGGCTGAAAATTTCACTCTGCGGTTCTCGCTTTTGGTGAGCTCTAGAGTTTTTGCGATCAAATTTTCCAAGGTCAACTTGACTTGTTGACCCGAAAACAAAATTCTACAAGACAATTGGCTTTTTTTGTCCCACTTTGCATTAGTACTTAATGAGTTAATGTAAATGAGGTCTTGTATTTTGTTGAATTCACTAAGTCCCATGTGTAAAAGTATTCTTTTTTGAAGATTTTCCAAATCTTTATTGTCTATATGTAACTTTCTTGTGTTAGTCAGATACGGCTCAAGATAGAAGACTATGTTTTCATAAAAATCAGTTAAACTTTTTTGTCCAAAATAGTTGCACCAGACTTCTGTGACATCTAAAGTCATGAACGCCATATTAATGTTGTTCAAATTGACTGTTAACGCTAACTTAAGGATGGGTACTGCATCGTCGACTATATCCTTAACAAAGAATATTGGTGCATTGAGAATGAGGCAAATGCAAGACAGTTGCAGTTCCCCTGAATATTCAGGGATTAAATGCACAACATCCAATAAGAATTTGGAAATCAATTCCTGACCAAATTTTCCAATTGTATCTTCATAATGATATGCAATATCAAGCTTTCTAAATATAGCTTTTATAAGCTTATAAAATCCAGATAACATCGGAAATTGATAAGAATATTTAATAAAATAAAGCAAGAGCATTTCTGAGCTAACTTCTAGCACAGTAATGTTAATTCCTTCGTAAATATTAGTCAACAAGTCAATGAGGTTTAAAAAGATACGGAAATGCTCCTCATCATCTGGTTTATTATGACTGATTCGCAAATTAAAACTTTCCATCAAGAATTTCAGCACAGACACAAACTTTTCAAAAATTTCATGCAGCTCATCATTATTTTTATCAACTACTGTAAGTAATGATATCCATAGTGCCAAGTAACTTTTATAAGAAATCGGTTTTAAGATTTTTTCAATTTCTCTTTGGAGCTGTACATCTATGTACAATGCATTGGCACATGTTATCAATATTCCTTTTTGAACTGGAAAAAAGGAAGTAAGTTACTGATACTGATCGTATTGTTAAGCCTTTAACGTGTTAAGCGTTACTAAATAATATGTACATCATACAATTTTTTTCATATACTTACATAAGGAGAAAAAATATTTGTTTTGTGATTTCTTATCCAGCTTTAAAACATTCACCGCCGTTGCTTCCAATGATTGTATTGCATTAATCTGAGCTTCTTCATTAAAATTTGGATAATTTTTAAATATTAGCACACTAAGATTTATCAGACAATCGAGTTGCTGAGATGTAACTTTTGTTGTTTCTACCATAACCGTGGCTAATGATTGTACATAATAGGGCAGTTGTTCTATATCTTTTAAACCGTTGTTTCTAAACAGAAAAATTTGGGATAGTGTCGAGAAACGACAAATATTTTTAACAAATGCACTTGTCACATAAATATCATTAAAATATAAATATAAAAATTGAAGAATTTACTTTGTAAAATAAATCAAAGTTTTGTTAAGAATGAATTCAGAAAGTTTTTGAATTTCAGTCGGACAATATTTGCGGTTGAGACTGGAAAATTGACCCAGGCCATATATGTTAAGTCCTAGTTCATTGAAAAACAAGCACGAACTATTTTGTTTTAATTTTCTTGCGAGGTAATGTTTTACACCCTACAGGGAAAAAATATCATTTAAACCAACAACCATGTTAACTTCAATCCAGGTGAATAATAAATATAATACTTACTTTAAGATTAGGCTTGTCTTCTTGCGACATGTGCAAAGACATGTATTTGTAAAATGTCTGCAGAACATTTATCCAAAAATAATTGGATTTTTCTTTATAATTTTTTCTAAAGATATTGTGCCATCTTATGTAGTCTGCATATAAAAAAACAGAAAAAAATTGCATGTATGAAATTACAACACGAACTACCCCGTTAATAACTTCTTCAGCTTGATGTTCGGTGCAAAGTTTATAAAATAATCGAAGCAAATCTTTGAAGTACTCTTCAGATGATGGACGAAAGTGTTTCATTAAATCAGAAAAACTTTCTAAAAATATGTGGATATTTTCGTTCTTTATTTCCTTAGTGTTTTTTTGACACTAAAAGTTGCAAAATGGTTATTTAATATTGAAGAATCTTTTAACATGTATGCTACTTATTTTATTTAAATGATAGTTACCTCGCATTCTAAAAAGTTTAATAGTTTTGTGAATAGAGTTTCACAATAAACAAAACCAGTGTTTAAAGAGTCTGACTGATTTTTTATGACTTGTGGATACTGCTTGGCAATTGCACCAATGGCAATAAAATATCTAATATCTAAATATACAAATGCACTGGTTAGTTCAATCAATAGTACATTCATAATGACAACAATATTATTGTACCTTCAGAATGATGAAGAATCTCACAAAATTTATCTGATGAAATTTCAACAGTTGTAATCAGGCTTTTTAGCGTTTTGCTGGCCATCAACTCAATATGAACTAGTCCACATTTTTCTAATACTTGACAACAAATGTGCTAAAGAAATAGTTTATATTTCATTAAGAAATTAAAAGGTAAAAAAGCTAAAAAATCAAATTTTATTACCATTGTTTTATCCGTGTAAGCTTTGTAATAATTGGCACCAATATTAATGATTAATTGTAATGACCTCAGAGCTTCGATTAAAGCATCTTCAAAACTTTCATCTCTGTCCTCTACTTTATCAAAGAACTCAAACAATCCTCTGGTCCTTGACAAAATTTCTTCCAGTGCAGCAACTGTTATAGCATTAAAATCAATTAACTATTGTAAACTAATAACTTTTATTGATACATGTTTTTACAGCATTAAAATGGATCATTTCTTAATGCTATCCACATACAAGTACAACAGTTCTGAAAAAAATTTAATAAAAAAACATAACTTTTCATGTATACGCAGATGAACTTTGCTCAACTAGACACTGTACTTCATCATGATTTACGACTCGCTTCATGCAATACAGATACCACGATTAGCCAACTTATCTATCATATCATTTTTTGTAGTTTTATCAAATTTTATATGGAAATGCATTATATTTTTGTTTTTCTTTGCTTCCAAATGTATACAAGTACTTTCTAGTAGGTTACATTTAAAATCAAAATTTATTTTGTTTGAACATACAAGTAACCACACATTTTATTTTATTTTATTTTTTGTAAACACAAACTATTTGATAATTAGTGTTAAACAGAATCATGTTAAAACAACTAAGCTATCCATATAACCGAGTACCAATGTATTCAATGTTTCAATAAAATAAAATGAAAATGTCCATACCTTTTTCACTTTCGTGAAGATTCTGCAGATATCCCGGTGCTTCCCTGAGTATCCTCGCAAGGGAATCCGGGTTGTCCCAGGACCTCGCGAGAATACCCATCCAGATTTCTACCAATTCCATCTTAACAGTAGGGACTCAGCTCGTCCATACACAAGTCCTTAAAAACATTTTAATAACTGAGCGTAAGTATCCTTGCAAAAAGCATTACTTATAAAAAAAACCATACAACGACAAACCGCACCATTAAAGGTCAAAACTCTTTGGGATACTGTCGATACTGATACCAACTGATATTACTGATGCCATCAGCATTCAGCAATTCAGTATGTATGGTTTATTTGCAAGACAAGACAAGACCTGCATGTACGAGTTGTTTATTTTACTCATACACTTTACTTCCTGGTCACTTAACCTTCACTTAGAAGTGGTTTTTTATTTTTTTATTATTGGCTTAAGTAAAACATACAGCCATAACTTGTACATAAACGATGGAAATAATTAGCAGGTGCGGTGAATCGGAGTATTCAGAATCAGACAATAATATATGAGACGACAGTGCGATGATCTTTAATTATGTGGATTGGATATGCGATGTCGTAATTATAGAATCTCATAATGTAAAACGCTTGAACCGAAAGCGCGCGGAAGACTTGGCAATTTTCCCTTTTTTTTTTTTTTTTTTTTTTTTTGCTGTTTGCTGTTTTGTACGGAAGCCCGATCACGACATCTACATAAAAACGCAGAAACGCGCACAAAAACAAGTATATATTTAACCCAAACACGGAAATATATAATGTTTTCAACAGTTTTGGCTAGGTCGTGGACCCTCAACTCGCCCCGTGACGCGCCTAATAGGGTACCAATCAGGCAGCCTAAGGGGGACCCAATTAACTAAGGTGGCAAACCCATTAAATTTCTGATCGGGCTGTTTACCTGATGTATACAACGACCAATGTATAGGAGCTATTCACATAGACATTTTTTGCTTATTTCATTGTGCACGTTCGTATTGAAAAGGGGGTTTCCACTGTTCCACTAAACTCAAATTGAGTGAACAGACTGAACAGACCTATACCTCTTTTTCCATCAGGCAACAAAGCCTATGGTCGCAACTATATGTTGACTGAGAGAGAACACAGTATAGGTCTGTTCAGTCTGTTCACTCAATTTGAGTTTAGCGGAACAGTGGAACCCCCTTTTCAATATGATTTTTCACAATGAAATAAGCAAAAAATGTCTATGTGAACAGCTCCATAATCATGTTTTTTAAATCGTTTATTCAAACTTATGAACTGGGAATAGACCTATCAAATCTCAACGTGTTCATTAATATTTAATCAGATAAGATTCAATTAGATCCAGCAGCGATACAATGACCTACGTAACTTAATTACTGGCAGCATTTGCGGAATACAGCGGCTGTATTACAGATTTACAGCCCAAGTCTGCTACGATTTTTGATCTACATCTACTATATATACACCTAGTGATTTACTTCTAGCGGAAAACCCTAGATGCTAGGGATTTTTTCAAGACGGTTCCCCTAGAAAATAGTTTGCGCACGTCCACGAAATCCGCAACGCTAGGTGGCGCTGATACACTACTCCGAAATATATATCGGTGTAGCAGACTAGCACGGGAGTCAACAGCAAAAAATTATCGAAGTTTATAAACAATTGTTATAATTGACATACGAAATTCGCATTATGCGAACCCACACCCACAGTTAGTACAGGCTGACAGTATCGCCTGCTACGGATGAAGAAGTCCGGAGCTGTCCAGACTCCAGAAGTTAAAGTGAACGTAGTTACATACTTCGAGGATCGCGACCGTCCTCGCGCGTGCAGTGCGTGCACCTTGCTTCCGTATATACTTAGAGAACGCGCGTGCATATATGTGATAGCAGTTACGACTGTTGTACGAGTTACGAGATTACCAGTGCCTAATCATCAATTACCACAGGAAAAGAAAGGAAGTGAGTGCAATTGTGCGGCGAAGAAGAAAGACAAAAAATGTGCCGGACCTGGAGGATCCGACTTGGCTTCCTGGTCGCCTGTCTAGTTTTGTTAAGCACCACCAGCCACGCCGACGAGCACAATCACATTGTAAGCTTATCATAACTGCCTATCATTCCATTCCCATGTGTGATACTGATTTTTACTTTTATTGTAATTGTTTTTTTTTTTTTTTTTTTTCATAACAATTATAAACTGACGATCGATAGTGTGTAAGCGATGTTTTTTTATCGGGTTTTTTTTTTCTTCATGTTTTTAAGTAGCATAGCTCTGTGTCCCGTCTACTAAAAACGTGGCGTTTAGCTAACAAATCGGGAGAGATAAGGTATAGGTATATGACGTATTCCTTACATGTTCACATACTTATCAGACGCAACGTGGACAAAAACATTATGTTAACACCTTGCTTGACTGCATCTTGTTAACTGAGATTGTATGTTTACATCACTGAGGATAATCACCCATCACATAGCATGTTTGTTGACTTTTTTTTTTGGTGTACAGATTTGATTCAACATTTTATTCAATTCTTCTTTATTTTTAGACAGATGTTAAACTTTTTCTTTTATTATTTTCCAAGGAATTTTCTTGTCTTTTAATATATATGACATATGTCATTGGTAATGCTGCATTAAATCTACATTGTACTGTTCACTTACTCTCAATAATTATATCTGCAAATCTTAAATTAGCATTTTTTATTTCAAAATTACTGTCATGAAAATGTAACAATTTTACTTTCCTAATAAACGTATGTACATTTTTTGATAACTGAAATCATTTTATTAAATTGAGTACATAGCAACCTTTTTTCAGTATGATGAACGTGATGAAGTGGTTTTATGGATGAGTACAGTTGGCCCATACCACAATCGACAAGAAACTTATTCCTACTATTCCTTGCCTTTTTGTAAGGGGCCTAAAGAAGTAATAAGCCATTATCATGAAACACTATCCGAAGCTTTGGAAGGTATAGAGCTCAAAATGAGTGGAATCGACATTGAGTTCTTAGGTAAGATGCGTACTTTATTAAATTTATTTTACGTTCTCATTCTTATTCAGTGAATAATAAATGTTTTAGTACCCGTTCCAAAACAAAAGTATTGTAGTGTAAAGTTAGATGCTACAAAATACAAGGATTTTGTGTATGCAATTAATAATCAGTATTGGTACCAAATGTATATGGATGATTTACCAATTTGGGGTATGTCAGTTTTTTAATAGCTATTCTTCTATACATAAAAACATAAAGTTTCATTATTGATACACAATTTATTTTACAGGTGTAGTAGGAAAACCTGATGACCGCAATCCAGACACTTATTATATTTGGACGCACAAAAGATTAGATATAGGCTATAATGGAAAACAAATTATAGATGTAAATCTAACAAGTGAATCAAAAGTCGAACTCAAACCAGGAAAAACAATACCCTTCACTTATGAAGTTATTTGGAAAAAAACCAATACTCTATTCAAGGATAGATTTGATAAGTACTTGGATCCTTACTTCTTCCAACACAGGGTAAATATACTTGCTACGACAGAAAAACACGTTTCACAACATTTAGTTAGTTATTACATTTTATTTTCAGATTCACTGGTTCAGTATTTTTAATAGTTTTATGATGGTTATATTCCTTGTTGGACTCGTTTCCATGATTCTAATGCGCACTTTGAGAAAAGACTATGCAAGATATAGCAAAGATGAAGAAATGGACGATATGGAGAGGGATTTGGGTGATGAGTATGGTTGGAAACAAGTTCATGGTGATGTGTTCAGACCAGCCAATCATCCCATTCTCTTTTCCGCACTTATTGGAGCCGGATATCAAGTTAATATTACTCTTTACTCATTTTATGTATCTATTGATCCATTTTACGAAAGTTAATTAACATTTTCAGATAACAGCTGTAGTTCTATTTGTGATCATTTTTGCAATAGTGGGAGAACTTTATACCGAGCGGGGCTCAATGCTGTCTGCCGCAATATTACTCTATGCAATCACTTCTCCCATAAACGGTTATGCCGGTGGTAGCCTGTATGCTCGAATGGGTGGCCGAGTTTGGATCAAGCAGATGCTGCTGAGTGCTTTTATGTTACCGGTTTTAGTCTGTGGAACAGCATTCTTCATCAACTTCATTGCTATTTACTATGCCAGCAGAGCTATTCCATTTGGCTCCATGGTCGCTGTAACGTGCATTTGTATTTTTGTAATTCTACCATTGACACTTGTCGGCACGGTTTTTGGTCGCAATCTGTCTGGAACGCCAGATGCTCCCTGCAGAGTAAATGCAGTACCTCGACCTATACCCGAAAAAAAATGGTTTATGGAACCAATGATTATAATCATGCTTGGTGGTATTCTGCCATTTGGATCAATTTTCATTGAAATGTATTTTATTTTTACATCCTTTTGGGCATACAAGATATACTATGTCTACGGTTTCATGTTGCTTGTATTTATTATACTGATGATAGTCACTGTGTGCGTGACCATTGTTTGCACATACTTCCTTCTGAATGCAGAAGATTACAGATGGTTAGTATCACTATCCGTATTAATTAATTTAATTAAAGCAATGCTAAATTATCTGTTAATTCTTTAGGCAATGGACTAGTTTTCTTGCGGCAGCTTCAACGGCTGGTTATGTTTACCTTTATTCGTTTTACTATTTCTTTTTTAAGACTAAGTAAGTAATCATTTTATTCATGACATACAATAAAAGTGCAAAACTGAATACTTTAAATGTATCAAATATGGTATTGCAGGATGTACGGCCTCTTCCAAACTACTTTCTACTTTGGTTACATGGCAATTTTCAGTTTAGCTCTGGGCATTATGTGCGGCACAGTTGGTTACACGGGCACCAGTGCTTTTGTGCGGAAAATTTATTCCACTGTCAAAATAGACTAAATCCTATAAATGTCTACAATTTATCACAAGAATCTTCACCGCTGTATTGTCACACAAATTAAAAGACTCAGCAAAGAGACATTCAGTTTGGCCATTTACAGTGGGACTCGTTATTTTTTATTCATTGTAATCTAATACTACTTTAGTGTTTCGAAGAATTTCAAAATAATAACGCTAGTCAAAAACCAAGATTTTATTGACAATGATTTGTACAGTTTGTTAATCATACTGCTTCCAGAGAGAGGAAAAAATATAAATAAGTCCTACTGCAAATGCTAAAAAAGACAATACGTCGTTTGACTAAATATAGGTGAAAATAATCACGAAGATATTCAAGATTTATTACGTGTCTTCGTAACAACATTGCACGGGAAAGGACTGCGACAGATGTTTATAGAAGTGTCTGAATGACGTTAAAATTTCGATCAGCAAACCGAGAAATAAAGAAGTAATAACTAATGTTAATAATCGAGTTTAGTGTATGATGTAAAAAAGTGTGAAAATGAGAGAGAATGATAAGCGCTGTAATAAAAAAAAAAAAAAAAACAATTAAATAAGTTATTTACAAACGTCCGTAAGTATCGAGTTTGTTACTATAATTGCCTTGGTGTGCACCAAACGGAAAAAAATTCATAGACTTAGTAATAACAACTTCTTGTATTGAATGGCAGATTCAAAGGTAGTCTACGATTTACTTTCCGTCCGATGTATGTATCATTTTTGTTTCCCTCACAAGATATCTAAGTATTATCGCCTTGATGAATTTATAGATGTCGATCATTACACAGTCAAGCCAATTCTCAACATTATTTCCTACTTCTTGAATGTTTTAATTATAAAATATTCAAAGAGCAACGACAGTGCTACTGAAATGCTTGATACAAATTAATTTTTATTTAAAAAAAAAAAAATAACTCATACTGATTTTGTAATTAACTCGTTGAATAAAAGTTTAAAATGTTTTTTTTTTCTTAGAGTAGAAACGTCCTTTATTTGGATTAATTAATTGATGCAATATTGGGACAAACAGCTTCCCACATAATTTTTAGTCATGTAATATTTTTCTATTTTTAAGACTAAGCGATATTTTAATTTGGTGCTGTTAATATTGCAAGATTTACTGCTTACTGTGACATTCCTTTAATAAATCAAAGTAAATTCACCCAAATATAGGGCTATATTTTTAGTTAAGGACATACGTGCTTTAAATACCTGTCAAAGTAAGTTGTAAAATTACAATATTGACGATAAAAAAAACAATTATAGGTGCACTGTGAAATAGAACACGTATTAAAAGATCTGGGTGAAAACGTTTTTATAAATACAAACAATTTTCTAAAAATAAAGAAAAAACTAAAATGTGTGTGCGTGATGTATATGTATTGTATAGTCAAAAAATTTTATTTTATTAGAGAAAGAGCATGCACTTAGATATAAAAATACGGTATCACATATAAAATCGATATTTGTCAATTTTTGTATGATCGTTCAAGTAACGGTAAACATTTAATAATAATTCAGCTTTATTGAAATAAAATGTTTTAAATAAACAAGACGGGATATTGAAGCTATTTATCGAATCTTGTTAACTTGTAAAATTACTTAATATTGGATTGCAGCTTCTTCGTTTACCTTCAATTTATTGCCTCAGTTGAAAAAATCAATGTATTATGTAAATACGTGCATACAGATTATCTTGTAAAATAGCAATAGTTGATTTTTACTGTCAGAAATAAAGCGTTGTGATATTTTTTCTTTCAATCGCAAATAGTTAACAGACACATTTGAGATAAAATTTTTTTTAATTTTCACATGAAGCTCATGAATAAGTATTCAACAATTACCCATAGTTAATCTGTAAATAAATGATGTTTCAATTTATTATTTAGTTTCTGATACATTATACCGAAGCATCACTAAATCGATTGATATTATTTTATAAAATAGGNTTAAGCTGTTTGCAATATTTATAAATTTATTTTTTATTCTATATATAATTCTTTCTCAATATTTCTGACAAATTTTCAACTAAAACAGTTTCATCGATAATTGACCTCTCCAATTTTCGCTGTTGGGTTCTACGCATTAAAACTTTTACCTCTATGCTTATACTAAAAATCGTTGATAATCCACAATTTTTTCACAGAGTACATGTTCCCGTTTTTTACAGCACTACGATTTTTTCGCAGCAAGACGTCGTGATCATGATGTGAACAATATTCCTCTATGACTTTCTTGGATAACAAATACATAGGAAGCTATTGCCGATACAAAATAATGGCTTATCAACGTCTCATACACTCCGTCGTTTTTTCTCTCTCTTTCTTTTCTTGAATAAGTACAGTGAGATTCCTCCTCTTGACAGTGTTCTTTATTTTATTCTTCACGTCTTGTTCGTTGACTTTCTATTTTTAAGTAATGCATTTCATACAATAACTGGCATCACCTGTTAGAGTTTTCCTTTGAATTTATTTAAGTTCATTTTTTCATGACAATAAATAATTACTTTTCGCTAAATGCTCAAAAGATTCATTTGTATGAAAATAATAAATACATAGACAAATTAAGGACAAACAAACGGATACATTGATCAACAGGGGAAAGCTTATATTATTATAATTATTACAAAATACATTAAATTTTGCACGAAAGAGAAAAAGTATTTTTTTAATCTACAAGTTTCGTATTGATTAAATTGTCCCAGAATTTAAATTAAATAAGTTAACTGTTGGAAAACGATTTTCTATCGTTTAGATAGCGATAGGAAGACATTGTATTAAAAATTTGTACGATGTCGAAAAAATTATAATTTTCACAAGTTTAACAACTAGAAATTTAATTTAATGTACATGTATAAGTATCTCTCCCAATAAGAGTCGATTCAGTCGATCACTCGATCGACGATCAGTGCCACGAGCCACGAATCATCAGAAGTGAAAAACAGACACGTCTGCAACTTTGTATCATTACAGCTCCCTCTCTCTCCCACCCATAAGACAGTTCCGATTATCTCTCTTTCTCTTTCAGTTTCTTCACGCTATCCTATATAGGTACACCTATAAGCATTTCGTCGGGTTGTCACTTTGCGTTTTGGAGCATCGGTTTCGTTTTCGTGGGCGCAGCATATCGGAGGAAAAAGTACAATAACAATACACACAATGGCTCCAAAACAGAGGATGCGCATCGCCAACGAGAAGGCCACCAAGTTTATCACCCAACGCGGAAACGTGCCCAAATCGTCGGTGAGTTGTACTTGCTTAATTTAAATTTCCAACATTGACACAAGTCTTCCCAGCTGTCGGCGTGTTCTGCTTTGATTTTTTTTTTAATTTATGGACGGAAAGGGTAGTTTTTGGGGGATCAATGAACCGAATGTAGATATATGTGGTCATTGTTGAAGACATCTTTTGTTTTCTAACTTTGGGTTTCAGCTTTTCAGTTAAGGGACGACTTATCCCATGTCGAGGTTAGATCTGATTAATCCATCTGGAAAGGGAATTTGTATTTTTTTTACTTTTGACAGAATTGAGGTTTTTTTTTTTTCATTATTTGTCATAATGCTTTGTGTAAAAATAAAATAATAACTGTACAATTGTTCTTTTTTTGTGCAGAGACCACAGGACGAGTCATCACCAGTTGGTCCATGGCTCTTGGCATTGTTTATCTTTGTAGTTTGTGGTTCTGGTGAGTTCAAACTTTGAATTACTACTCTATTGAATTGAAAATTTGAAGAAAATTACGATTAACGTTTGATCCTTGTTAAGTACTTGAATTCTCTTGATTTTTTTTTTTTTTAAATTGATAGTTACTTTTTTATTGTTGGTATCCGAATTTAAGGCCTCCAAAAAGTTGACTGAATTATCAATTCTTACTTGATAACTCTCTTGATTTGAAAATGGTTTTTTTTACATTCTTATGATTTTTAAGGTTACATTTTAATATTATTTTGTGTTAACTTTTCTGAATATTAATGTTTCCATATGTTTTAATGTTTCTTTCATTATCTACTGACATTTTGATTTCCACTGTTATAAGTAAAAATATGTTCTTGTTTTCATCTCACTTTAATTTACAAAAAAAAACCATTGGACAAATACTCACTTAATTATACAAATATTTTGATTATCACAATACTATTTACATATTTATGAAAAAATTGTGTTTTTCAGCCATTTTCCAAATTATTCAAAGCATCAGAATGGTATAAGTCTGTTAAGAACATATAAATTCCAGCTAAGCCCAAAAACAAACTGTCTACAACATCTATCAAGGCAGCTGATGTCTATATTATCTTTTTTAAGAACGACTGATTTTTTTACACAGCTGTAAATTTCATAAAATGTAAAGACAATCGAATTTAAATTTTTACAAAAATCAACAATCTAATAAGAGTGTGGGTGGGCTTAAACCTCATCTGAAAAAACGATTTCTCTAAATCAAAGATATTTTTTTCTTCTATTGACTTCATAATCGATTTATTTTAAAAAAATTGTAATCAGAATTCATACAATAGTTTTTAAGTTGATGGGAAGTTAATTTAAATATCAAGTTTTGTAAGAACTAAATATTTTTTGTTGTATGCTTAATTAATGCGTAAATCTTTATGATGTATGTTCAGAGATTTAAGATTGTTGTTAAAGACTTCATTGTGTTTCTGAATTTTTTTTTCTATCTTTTCAATGGATGCAAATAATCTATCTTCCATTGATATTTGTACAGATTTGAATTGTATATAAGTGTTTGTCATTCCAAAAACCAAAATGATGTATTTTGCCATCAATGACTAATAATTTTAAATGTTCACTGTGTGCATAAATTAAGTATGAATAAATTACATTGTCTACTTGATCATCATTTGTAAAATTTTATTAGTTTTTCTAAAAACCTTTAAAAGTCTTTTAAACAGGCACTTCTTTACTGATGTGCGAATGCCTTAGGGGGTGTACTATGATAGATTTATTAGGACATCATGTATTCTGCTTGTTTAACTCTAATTTAGTGTAAATGTATATCAAAGAGTGATGAAAGTATGACACACTATCCTGTGTGACCACCATATTAAGTTGATCACATCACTTACTTAATTCATTGTACTTTACGCATTAAAGTTTTTTTTTTTTTTTTATATTCTTCAGAGATTTGCGAATAATTAAGTTGAATAAAAACGATAAAAGCTTGTAAAATAGTGTTTTGTTTTAAGTTTATTTATTTACTTCATTCAATTGATAAACGAATGTGACCTTAGTCATACAACGTAGAAATTACAAAGTAGAATTACTTGCCGAATGCAAAGCATAAACTAACAATATAAAATTTTTACATTTTAATTGAAACTAAACAATTGATCCATAAGTTTTAAGAATACGAAAAAAATGCATCTTATCATCCAATTGTAACGTTTGTCGAATTCTATGACAATAAATAATTACTTTTCGCTAAATGCTCAAAAGATTCATTTGTATGAAACCAACAACTTTTTAAATTTATCTTTGTCTTGAAACGTAAACACAACTTATGATTTTAATATGCAAAAAAAAAAATTGATTTTTGCTATTCAGATCATCATGACGAATAGAAAGTATATAGGACCTGAAAAGAATTAGAAAGAGGAAGTTTTGAAAAAGAAAAGGACAAATAAATAAAACAAAACATTTCCATGACATTTATTTTATTCAAATGCTGCTGTAACAGTTTTCAAATATAAGTAATAAAAATATGCATCTGTTAATAAACTTTTCATGATATAGTGTCCTTCACTACTTATACGTAGATCTCGAAATAAAAATATTAACAAAAAAAAGAGAAATCATGCGCACACGATATATTATGTGTACAGAATAGAGCTGTACCCATGTGTACATATTTTTTTTTTTTTTNCAAGTATTTTCATACTTAACCCTTTGCTCTTTCAGATAAATTCAAAAAAGTACGTTGACGATATGTTGCCCCTGACTCACCTTCATAGTTTGACTAAACTGTTGAATTGTATTTTGATCCATATTTTCGGATTAAAACGTCAATTTTATTATTTTTATTACTGTTAACCTAGAACGTTTTTTGTAAAAGAATGTTTTTTATTATGAAGTGTGACACAATAGAAACAATAAATGTATAAGTAATGGTGAGGTGCGCACCCAATCAAGACGCACATGTTTAGCAATATTTGTGTGATTAATACATAATAAAATACAACTGGTAATATTAATATATTTAATTATTGTACGATAGAGTGAGCATAAATTAATATAAACTCTCGAAAATAACACACAAATTAAATTATATAGTTTATTCTGTATACTCTACAAAATAAAATATAATCAGATCTTCAATAGATTTTTTCTGGCATATGATAAACATTTGATATATTAAAAAGATTAATAGTTCTTAGTGATTTGCATCGCTGCCCGTTTTACGTCATAAATATCTATAAATTGATAAAATTAATATAATAATGGTGTGATTATACATCTATTGCCACATTATTCTGCGCAGTTGTATGCGCATGCTAACGTTAAGATAAAATATGTAAACTATTAAAAATCCAAGTAATTATTAGAAAATAAGACGACTTTATAAACAACTGCATCTAATTATAATATATATTGCCACTCAAATGAATTTAATCTTAGATTTATTAATTATTCTAGCTATCGATATAATATATAATTGCAATATTTAAACAAATATAATTAAATTCGAATTTCATTAACAATTTTCATATATCTATATGTATATTGGCATGTATCCGTGATTGTCCACAACTAATTTAGAAAATACATTTTTTCATTAGAATAATTTTTCCAAGTACGACTCATGTGATCACGATATCGATGATATAAACGAAGCGCTAATTTATTGAAAAACTGAAGAATTGACATCCAAGAAATTCGTAAATCACGCTATTATTTTTTTGCAACGTTTGATGATTACTCTGACTTTTTTTTCATATTTTTTTAAATAATTTATAGGTCAAATTGAAAGTAAAAGCTTTTAATACACCTGCCTACTTCAAAAAATCAGTAAAGTCTGTATTCAAGATTAAAACATATACCGACTATTAATTTCTTCTGAGTCTGAGTAGTTACATACTTTATTGTGAAAGTAAACTTTGCTCTGAATTCCTTTGATAAGGAAATTTATAAGAAAAATACTATGATCTACAGTGCATAATGATTGACCTTAACGTTTATCGACTACAAGAATAATATAGATACAATAAATCCTATTTACGACTTTTACATTACACATATATTATTATCTCGAAACATACTTTGTTTCTTTGCACATACTTCAAATTTTTTACGTTTACACATGCGCTTGTATGTGTAATTACATCGTATGGCAGGGCAGAACATTAAGTTAATGAAACGAAAAAGTTTACGTGCAGTGTCGCCGTTAACGTTAACTGCATTATCATTTGATTCGTCGCCTTCTGCATATGGTAAATACTTCATACAATAGTTTTTAAGTTGATGGGAAGTTAATTTAAATATCAAGTTTTGTAAGAACTAAATATTTTTTGTTGTATGCTTAATTAATGCGTAAATCTTTATGATGTATGTTCAGAGATTTAAGATTGTTGTTAAAGACTTCATTGTGTTTCTGAATTTTTTTTTCTATCTTTTCAATGGATGCAAATAATCTATCTTCCATTGATATTTGTACAGATTTGAATTGTATATAAGTGTTTGTCATTCCAAAAACCAAAATGATGTATTTTGCCATCAATGACTAATAATTTTAAATGTTCACTGTGTGCATAAATTAAGTATGAATAAATTACATTGTCTACTTGATCATCATTTGTAAAATTTTATTAGTTTTTCTAAAAACCTTTAAAAGTCTTTTAAACAGGCACTTCTTTACTGATGTGCGAATGCCTTAGGGGGTGTACTATGATAGATTTATTAGGACATCATGTATTCTGCTTGTTTAACTCTAATTTAGTGTAAATGTATATCAAAGAGTGATGAAAGTATGACACACTATCCTGTGTGACCACCATATTAAGTTGATCACATCACTTACTTAATTCATTGTACTTTACGCATTAAAGTTTTTTTTTTTTTTTTATATTCTTCAGAGATTTGCGAATAATTAAGTTGAATAAAAACGATAAAAGCTTGTAAAATAGTGTTTTGTTTTAAGTTTATTTATTTACTTCATTCAATTGATAAACGAATGTGACCTTAGTCATACAACGTAGAAATTACAAAGTAGAATTACTTGCCGAATGCAAAGCATAAACTAACAATATAAAATTTTTACATTTTAATTGAAACTAAACAATTGATCCATAAGTTTTAAGAATACGAAAAAAATGCATCTTATCATCCAATTGTAACGTTTGTCGAATTCTATGACAATAAATAATTACTTTTCGCTAAATGCTCAAAAGATTCATTTGTATGAAACCAACAACTTTTTAAATTTATCTTTGTCTTGAAACGTAAACACAACTTATGATTTTAATATGCAAAAAAAAAAATTGATTTTTGCTATTCAGATCATCATGACGAATAGAAAGTATATAGGACCTGAAAAGAATTAGAAAGAGGAAGTTTTGAAAAAGAAAAGGACAAATAAATAAAACAAAACATTTCCATGACATTTATTTTATTCAAATGCTGCTGTAACAGTTTTCAAATATAAGTAATAAAAATATGCATCTGTTAATAAACTTTTCATGATATAGTGTCCTTCACTACTTATACGTAGATCTCGAAATAAAAATATTAACAAAAAAAAGAGAAATCATGCGCACACGATATATTATGTGTACAGAATAGAGCTGTACCCATGTGTACATATTTTTTTTTTTTTTTTAATTTCGTTATTTTTCATTCTTTCAGTTAGTATCACGTAATTATACTTATTTTGAGTTGTTATTTTT
>NW_019384291.1:3664586-3711784 GCF_000648655.2 Copidosoma floridanum | reverse complement strand
AAAAAAAAAAAAAAAAAAAAAAAAAAAAAAAAAAAAAAAAAAAAAAAAAAAAAAAAAAGAATTGATAAGCCGAACGAAAGTGTACGGACGCCAAGCGCGAGTGAGAGATTTTTCCTGTTTGCAAGTGTATATACGTATACACCCGGTTCTTAATTAGATACGCTTCCACGGACTCCTGTGTTCGTATACAAAAGAAGTACGTACGCTGTAAAGAAACGCAAAAACAAAGGAAAGGCCCAGGCACAAAAAATAGCTAACTTGAAAAAAATGCCACGTATATGCGCGAACGTATAGGTACACATCCAGTCGCACCCAACTTTGGCCATGTACAAGCTGTGGTCTTTTTTTTTTTTTTTTTTCATCAAATGGTACTCAGTTGATGAAAATATTTTTCAAAACAAATCACGGAAGTTAATTAAATGATTACAATGAAATTGATGGCAAAAAATTAATACAAAACTTAAAAAATTCAATACGGAGATCAAAAATTAAATCAAAATTTAACTTTGAAAAAAAAAAAATGTTTCGTAAAAAATGTAACTTTATAATAAAGACAACTAGATTATGCAACAAGATTTTTTAGCCAAATAGGGAGAAAGGTAGGTTATAAAAAATGTAAAAAATAAAAGAAAGACAGATAAGGTGGTGACGTATGAGAATTCAGTCGGCGAGACTGACACTTTTTGTTTTCTTGCGACGACAACGATGGCAATAGTAATAATAATAATAATTATAATAATAATAATAAGAGAGAAAAAAAATGAGAGAGTGAGTCGAGGTAGTCGCGATCGAACGCGCAGCAGATGCTCTGCGTGTGTCCAATATTGTAAGTAGTCCAGGTGTTAGCACGGGACGAGTGTGGTAATTCCATTGTTAGCACTCCGCAAGCCTACAGGCCATGGACAACCAGGGTTAACAAGATAGAAAAAAAGAAAAAACAGTTTGGTTAGTGATTTTCAATTTCATTTTTTCTCTCGAGCACATGTTTTTTTTTTTTTTTTTTTTTCATTCATTATGAGATGAGTCGTGTAAAAATAATTTTTACTCGCAAATATTAATAAGTTGAAACATTGTTTGAACAATATAAAAATACTGATTATTGACTCAAAATTATTTTTACGTCAGCTCGTTATTGCTTTTGTAAATTATCTTTGCCTTTCAATGACATGGTTATACACTATATTTTTGCATGACAACAAAAAATAAACATAAATTAACAATTTAAATCCAATGTACTGAAAGGCTACGAATATTTACAATACGTAGCTTACTAATAATGTGAGACATGTTAAATAGTGCAAAGCGATGCTTAGTAGAACAGTAACGTTCTATTAAAAAAATCTTGAAGTTAAATAATATGTTTTTCTAAAAAAGCAGATTATTATTGACGAATAATAATTTTTTTTATAAAAATTTAGATTAGTAGGTCAACGATTATCGTATGTTAGTTATTTCTACATTTGTTACTCATGTTATTTATATTTATTCTGATGTTAAGAGTAGTTTGAATTTTACATTAAAAAAAGTAGTGCAAGGAGTCAAGCATCGCTTTGCAGTTTGTTTTTCACTTTTCATCGAGAGTTAAATTTTTTTTTGTATAAGTTATAACAATGATTAGTCTGAAGCGTTTGAATCATCACATACGTAAAACGATATTGTTATTTACTAGTGAAAGTTCGTATATAGTTATTTTGATAATAAAATTATGTAAATTTCAACAAAAAAACCTGCGCCATTTTGTTAAACGAAATTATATTAATTTTCGTTAATGTTCTGATAAAAATGTGTGGCTCGTGTACCCTCTTCGCACAATGNCTTAACCCTTTGCTCTTTCAGATAAATTCAAAAAAGTACGTTGACGATATGTTGCCCCTGACTCACCTTCATAGTTTGACTAAACTGTTGAATTGTATTTTGATCCATATTTTCGGATTAAAACGTCAATTTTATTATTTTTATTACTGTTAACCTAGAACGTTTTTTGTAAAAGAATGTTTTTTATTATGAAGTGTGACACAATAGAAACAATAAATGTATAAGTAATGGTGAGGTGCGCACCTATTTAAAGATCAGAAAAGAAGCAATATTTGTGTGATTAATACATAATAAAATACAACTGGTAATATTAATATATTTAATTATTGTACGATAGAGTGAGCATAAATTAAGAGAATTAGATGTATGAATAACTCGGCGCAGCTTGGGTGCACACCAGCCACCAGAAAACCTGATAAACGTATTACTCATGGTGCCAGTACTTTTGGTTAAAAAGGGTTGTGTTCGCTTATTAATTACCATACATAAGTATATGTAGTTTTATTGACTAAGTAGAAGGATTAAATAAGTATACTGATTAATAAATTGAAAAATATCCCCAGCAAGCGGATATCTCGAAAGAGGCTCATGAGTGAAATCGATCCATTGTATAAGAAAATTATGATTCCAGGCATGTCAGAAGCATCGTTATGTACTAGTATATTGCTGTTATTATTTTACAGAACATATATATTATTAAAACTGAAAGGTAGAATTTGTAAAGCCACACGCGCGTATGTATGTATAAATATACACTCGTAAAATCTTCTAAAGTTAAGAGACAATAAAATTTAAACAAAAAATGATGAGTAGTACACACATGCGCACAGATGGTTCCTTGAACTTGAAATTTTCGCGAGTGAGCAAAAAAAAAATGAATTAATAGTTAGTGTCAACTTGGCCATGTGGAGCATTTTTGTTAGTTTAGAATTAAAATAGAAAAATCATGGTGCTGCTGTGCGGATCTATGAAAATGGATGAAAATTACGTCTAATGATTAATGATGTCATCAGGTGGATTGATGTTTCTTTTATCAAACAATACTTGATAGCTGTATGCAAAATGCTGTAGAAATATTTTTTAAGGAGCAATCGTCAACTTTTAGTTATTGTTAGTAAATTAAGGAGAGTCCAATAACCCAATATTTTCCTTTCCAATACAATTTCGTTCAGTTCACATGTTTGTGGCTAATAGAAAAATATTCCTACATAACAATAATTAAAATTACATAATAGAAAAAAATTATTTTTATTGTTAAGCTGTTTGCAATCTAAAGTAAAAAAAAAAAAAATAATAAAAACAAACATGTAACTGGTGAATTATTTTAATGAGTTTTTTGTACAACTAAAGGTTTGTAATACAAGTGTCATGGTTTTGTGTAGTAGTCTAGAACGAAATCTCATTGGATTAGAAAATTAGGCGTGAATCTCTTATGAAATTTATTAATGTATTAATAAATTAATTATGCAAGTACAAAAGGTGGTGAGACGGCATTTCGAGCAAAATTTAGCGCAAAAGCTTTGCATGTTCGACACGACAGTTTTCAATTGAAAAAATCAAGCTAAAATCATTTTTCTTCTTTCTTAGGTAAAGTTTTTTTTATTTTACGACGCGCTGCCACCCCTGTTTCTTTTACTTTTTTTTCCAAACGGATGTTAATAAGTAAATAAAATATTTGTTCATGATTTTTGTACTTTTTTTTTCATATAAATAGTTTATTTCTCGTGTTTGATACGTGTATAATTGGTAGGCACATAAATTAATCTATATACAAATTAATTGTTTGAAAGTTCAACATCGACGTTCTTTTTCTTACATTTATAATCTCCATATATATATATCTAATATATAACGTTTAAGTAAATNTATATAAATAAAAAATAAAGTAAGTGTTCCACAGGCACAAGTTGCCAAGAAAAAAAATATATGTATATTTTTCTTTATATATCGGGAGGTAGGTGTAACTGTAATGGACTATAAAGAGAGCCTTAAAAATGTAACATTTGATTTTCCTCTTTTCTTTCAATAACAAAAATGCAATATTCATTCTCCTGTGAGAAGAGACTTACTAAGCTTTAAAAAAAAATCTGTTTTTCTCAAGTGTATGCAATAATTGAACATAAGAATCATCTTTACAGATACTGACACATTAAGCACCAAATTCACCATAAGCGTCATTCTCTAATTCGGCATAAATTTCTATATTTTTCTATTAAAAATTTTGTTGTATACAAGTATTTTCATACTTAACCCTTTGCTCTTTCAGATAAATTCAAAAAAGTACGTTGACGATATGTTGCCCCTGACTCACCTTCATAGTTTGACTAAACTGTTGAATTGTATTTTGATCCATATTTTCGGATTAAAACGTCAATTTTATTATTTTTATTACTGTTAACCTAGAACGTTTTTTGTAAAAGAATGTTTTTTATTATGAAGTGTGACACAATAGAAACAATAAATGTATAAGTAATGGTGAGGTGCGCACCCAATCAAGACGCACATGTTTTTTAAATCCTGTTGAATATATTAATAAATATCCTAAATAATTAAATGAAGTGCTATAAAATTTACAATTTATACTTTCATTTAACCTGAAAAACGTTTTAAGCATATTATATTTAATTAAGGGGCGAACATGATGGTAAAGTATTAAATGATTTTAACCGTAATGTTTCGTTGAAGAAAAGTAAAAGTTTATGTGATGGTGGAAAATCTTTTAAAAACTTGGATCAGTAAAAAATCATCAGATCACTGTGATCGATGCGGCGTCAGGTACACTGAATTACGACTGACGCACGACATTCCCGTAAATTTAAGACATAAAAATTACATTAAAAAAATTTCTCTCAACTTGGAATAATATTATTCAGTATTTATACACTGATAAGATTTAGTTTTTTTTTTTTTTAATAAAAAGTAAACCCTGAAGGTAATTCCAAAAGATACACCAGTTGTATAAAAAATTCTTTTACAACGCAACGTTTATGGACTAGTGGTTTTTCAGTTCTTTCATAATAAAAATTGAGAATGGCGTACGTTTCGTAATGTAAACAAAATAAAAACAAAAAAATATCGGCAAGTCAATATCTATGTACGTATGGTAATGTATACATAAACGCAACTTGTGTACACGTAAGAACATTTATGTAACGTATATGAGAGGCTTTCTAAAAATAAAATTAAAAAAAACTTTCAAGTAAAAACATTCTAATACAAATAAAAATAAAACTTACTCGTGAAATTTAATAATTTCCTCAAGTTAAAATGTACGAAAATTTGCATGCAATTTTTCGGAAGTTCAAATTTTGACTGTATCTCAGTCCAACCTCAAATCAATTTCAGACTAAAAAAGTCATGCAAAAACTCGCTTTGTGAAAAGTGTGTATGTGTGTGAGTGTGTAATAATGGATAAAAATACTACAAACTAAGAAAATAAGTAAAATTTTAAATGAAAAAACTAACCTTGGCTTATCAAAAAGCCGTGGGCGATCATTTGTCTTTTTTTGGTAATTTTTTCTTTTTTGTTGTTTTTTTCTTTTTCTTTTTTGTTGTTTTTTTTCTTTTTTGTTGTTTTTTTTTTTTTTTTTTTTTATAAATGAAGGGAGTGGGTCGTTATCGTAGTGAGAATTAGTGGTGTGCTCACGACAGAGCACCCGCCCTCTGATAAGGGTGCTCTCGTATTTGGCCTAGGTGCCTGCGCTGCTTTGCCGCACCTGTTTCAACGATGGGATAAACAAAAACATGTATAATTTATAAAAACCACATTAAAATATAATATTCTATTAATGAATTGTTTCGAATTTTGTTTTTCGCCCTTTCTTCTCGAATCTTTACGTTTGCAGTAGGGGTAGAGGCATGCTTTGACCTATGGGAGTAGCATCAAAACAATGATACTTTTTATGGCGTTCGGTTCACAATATATCTTGTACTCTTTGAAACTATGTTTCTTTTATCATTGTAACAATAAATATGTATATTTTTACTTTCTCATTAAAGTTTGACGCTTACTGAGAAGGTGAATCAATTGAACTGCTCTCTTTTTTTGTCTCTTCTTTAAAAGTAAGATTCAATTGATCTCTTTGCTGACTATTGTACAGAATATAGAATTTCTGAACAATGATAAAAAAAAAAAAAAATAATAAATACACAAGAGAGCTGAATTCGCTTATAGCTTGACTTACTGAAAATACTTAGGTAAACATACAAAAATAAAATATGGCGTTTGACGACTTAAATGCTAGAATACTTAAGAGATACAAATTCGCAATCGTGATGGTTTTTCTCACTTAAAAATTAAGTATTTCACAAACTAAGTGTAACATTTTTATAGTAAGTAGTTCACATGTACTTCGAGTGATTCATTTATTATATGACTGCACTTTGATTCTACGACTATTTGTAAATGAAAAAATTCAAAAATAAAATGACTTACATTTGCAGTAAATCATTTGAAGCTGAATCGTATAGTGTTTGTGTGTTTTTTGTGTAAAAGATGCGTGTATTTAAAAAAAAATTTACTTTCATAAAATCTCTAACAATATACCCCTATATAAAACTATGTATCAATAAAAGTGTCGGAATATAAACTTTGAAATGATAATTTATCGAGTAAAAGTCGCGATTACGCAGCTATGCATGTCTACTCGAAATATGTCACGTCGATTAGAATAAAACTCAATGTCTCCGTTCGCGCAAAAAATTGTGCACGTAGAGACAACTAACATTGATTTATTTTCAAAGAAAAACAAAAAGAAAATAAAAATTAAACAATCGTAGCAAAAAAAAATCAATAATAATAGTATACATAAGTCGTTATCTTTGTAACTCATTGCCGATAAGCATGGCTCTAGTCGTAAAAGATTATTTTTTTATTTTTTTTTATACAAATTACAAGTCAAATATATAAGAGTATTTCAATGAGTATAATTTTTTAATACGTCCACTTGAGGTATTTTCAATTTTGCCACGAGAGCATAAATCTGTATAAAAGTATACAGGGCAAGTAAACGAACTAGAACCACCAGTCGGTCCGTGAAGCGATTTATTAAAATAAAAGTTTGGTCCCTGGGGTATGTACATACACGTGCGTGGCATCTCACTAAAACCGTGCCTTTCTTCTCATCTTGCTTTTTATTTTCATTTCCTCCAAGAAAATTTCTTTTTTTAAATCTCTCTCGTTTAAGTCTTTTGTTTTCATTTGCCATTTTTTCGCTCGCACTCGCAAACACGGCATAAAACAACTCCTACGCAGTTAAAAATTTTTTTTTCGTAACCTACCTAATCACCAGCCATTTGTATCTAAAATTTAATATAATTTATTGCGTGATGGTTTTTTTATTTTAATTTTTTAGTTTCGATTTGTTATTCTGTGTTGAAAAACACTTTTTACACGCAAGAGGTTTGAAAAAATTTGATTATATTCGCAACGAGTTATACTGCAAGCGAGTATATAGGTTTTATTTGTTTATTTATGCAAAAGCGAACAATTTTGTGAACACGATTTTAGTTTATCTCTTTGCGATAATTTTTTAGAGAATGTTAAGACAATCCAAAATTTCTAATAAGGTAAAATATGTTTTTTTAATACAGAAAAATAATTTTATAGGATTAAACAGTCGGACCGATGAATAAGTTAGTAGTTGTTTTAGTCGCGTATTACTGTTGCTTATTTTTTAACCCAAGGGATTCTTATGTATTAAGTTTAATGTGTACAACAACATGGAACTTCTAGTGGTAATTGCTGAACATTTCGTCGATTTCATTGTTATCCGTTACTTGGAAATATTATTACTTGATCAATAAGATGGACTATCTAAACTTTTAACTAATTTGAAATTAATTTCATAATAAAGCATAAAATATAATAAGTAGGTTTAAGAAGTTAATTAAATTAGGGAACTCACAAAATACATTTTTAAAAACCACCACCAAGTGCAAATAAAAGTACGATTTACGAACAAAAAAAAAAGATAATATAACGTAAGCGTAAAGAAATCAAACGTTTCTTTTAAAATATTGTAGTTTTACAATTTTCGAGAATATAATCATAAAATTGAGCTTTGCTCAACAGCTTGGCAATAAAATATGGGAACAATAGTTCCATAAAAGTCTGACGAGAAAAATATATGTATACTTAATTTTGCTACATTATAAATATGCTTATATTCTTTTCTGCGCGATTTAATCTAACTATACTATTATAAATATTTATACGTGAATACACGTGTATAATAATTCTTTTAAATAATATCTGTGTGTATATATATATATTTATATGTATGTACACGCACACAATAATAATGAATGGCCTTCGATTATTGCGTTGAATGATGCACGACACATTCGTTCCGCCCTGAAAAGTCGACGACAATAGTACATCGAATGTACACAAAACCATGCGCCATTGCTTGATTGAGAAATTCTTTTGATTCATTAAATAAAAAATTGTTCAGTAAAAAACAAACAAATAAAATTACTTAATGTGTACGTGGCTTAACGTGAACGTGTTGAAAAATGTGGGCATTCACGGTAATTCACGATCGCGCGGAGATTTTTCTCCAGCACAAGAGACCGAAGTCTCCGTGGGTAGGCGCGTATTTTTAGATGCCTTAACGGTAAATTTGTAAAAAAAATAAAAACGGAGGACTGCCTTACATGCGCGAAGAAACTTTCAGTCGTCGCTTTTCGGGGCGAAAACGGAGGCAAGTGAAAATTCGTCATCGCGCGGGTAACTGGATATTTTATTTCTGCGTCGTTATGGTACTATGTTGTATAGGATCGGTTATATTTATGACCGAGAAGAAAAAAAACAAAATGAAACGATACCATTTTTTTTTTTTTTTTTTTTTTTTTCCTACACATCGAAATATCAGGCACCATTGCTGTACTTTCAAACCCTCGCGCCTCTACCGGTGTATGCAACGAATAAAATTTGGTAAAAAAAATTAAAAAAGAGCGTTCTACATTGTATGATTTAAAAATCTTTTAAAAAATAAAAATCGTTGGGCAGGAATTCAAATTTTTTTTCCTCGTACTTCAAAGCACATCAAAGTGTCTCTATAACGCTTTAACGAGCGACTCTAGTGGGGTTCCTCTCGGCGCGTTTCTATATTTAAAACCCGACCCAACTTTTCTTGCGTCTGACTAACAAAGTTCTAAAAACTGCGTGGCGCGCTGTTGCCGCTGGTTGACGGATGATTTTTTTTCTTTAACGCGTAAATATATATGTGTCTATCAATAGGTACTTTTATTTATAAAATACGTATATTTAAGTATGTATATATTTATTTATGTATACTTTTAAGATCTGGAGAATTTGAGATTAGATTTATGGACGAAATTGAGTTTGCATTTTTTAAATATAAAAAAGCGTGTATTTAAAAAAAAATTTACTTTCATAAAATCTCTAACAATATACCCCTATATAAAACTATGTATCAATAAAAGTGTCGGAATATAAACTTTGAAATGATAATTTATCGAGTAAAAGTCGCGATTACGCAGCTATGCATGTCTACTCGAAATATGTCACGTCGATTAGAATAAAACTCAATGTCTCCGTTCGCGCAAAAAATTGTGCACGTAGAGACAACTAACATTTATTTTGTGCAAAAGAAAAACAAAAAGAAAATAAAAATTAAACAATCGTAGCAAAAAAAAATCAATAATAATAGTATACATAAGTCGTTATCTTTGTAACTCATTGCCGATAAGCATGGCTCTAGTCGTAAAGATTATTTTTTTATTTTTTTTTTCTTTTCTCCACAAAGAGCACGATATTTTTCTATACACATGCGCTGCGAGGTGAGTGTAAAATTTTGCGTGACACAACTACTGGATGCGATGGAAAATAGAAAAGGAAGAAAGAAAAACAAGTTAACTGTACAACTAAATGATTGCGCAACTTGTACTCCCGAGCTCGGGGGCATCGCGAGGCTTCTCCTACTTGCTGCTGTTTTTACTTTCCCTCTGCGTAAAACAAAAAAAAAAAAAAAAAAAAAAAAAAAAAAAAAAAAAAAAAAAAANCATTAAAATAAAATAATTGCAGCAACGTTTTAAAAATTATAGAAAATTTGTAAGAAATGAGAAAAAAAAATTTTTTTCAACATTTTAGCCATACAAAGTGTAGCTGGATTCCCCTAAGTTTAAAAGTAATCCGTCCCGATTTTTTTTTTCTCTAGTGATATAAGTAATTTATCATAAGTTTATTATTTTTTTTTAATTTTTATAATTTAACTTTTCGATAAAAATTTTAAAAATCTCAAACCACCTTACCAAATTCAAGATAACTTTCAAATCAGCGAGAAAAAGTAAAAGACGGAGCTAAATTATCAACTTTTTTGTCTCCCCCGCTCGTGTCTGTGTACAATGTAAGTGTGTATGCGTGTACTACGTAGAATGCAACGCTAAAATTCAGAACTGACGAACAACGACTAGTAATTGACTTATTGAGCTATTCTTACGTACTCCTGAACTAACTTTTTTTTTTCTTTTTTTTTTTCTTCTTACTCTCTTTAACTGAGCCATGAGCTTGAACCTGTGCTCACAACTCTGCAACTCTCAATGATATGGAGTCGAGCGTTCAAAATTCACTTCTGATTGCCCGATCATCTCACCTCCTCCCGTTTTCTAGCCGCACGTCTTCTTAAAATTTATCAACTAAATAGACTATGCTTAGTGATTCTTGCTATACGTGCAAACGTTTACATGCTAAATCACTCAGCGTGAAAATTTAATCGATCGTTCATTTAAAAAAAAAAAAACAATGCAAATGGTAATAATTTTTTCTTTGTATACAGGTGTAAGTTGTGTGTATACATATAGATATATTTTCATATGTGCCTACCGTCAACAAAAATGAACGATCGGTGAAATTTTTCGTGTAGAGTCTGGCTCTGAACGAACAGCGAGAAAATCAAAGCTGCTGTATGAAAAAACTACGAGCCTTTTGGCGATTTTCTTTCTACATGTTTGTTAGAGTATATATTATGTACCACTTGTATCGCAAAATTATATTCATACAAAATATAATGTTGATTAAATTATGGATGCGGTACAATTTGCATCAATTCACACAAGTGAACACATTTTACGACTTTTTTTTTCTTTTTCTTTCTTTTTTCATATTTTTTTTTTTTTTTTTTTTTTTTTTTTTTTTTTTTTTTTTTTTTTTTTTTACGTATCGAGTCTCACATGTGTTGTTTGAAACTCATGCGTTTGCAAAACTTTCAAAGTTGAATTTTTGTAAAATTACTGTTGCAGCTCCGACTCACCGTCGATCATTTGAAACGACGGATCTTCGCACGAGTAAACAGAGTAGAAAAAAGAAAAATACAAAAGAGAATTGTAATGATATAAAAGTGAGGTGTACAAAAGTGTAGACTCTCTGAAATGCCAAACGCGAATATCCACTTGATTGGATTCCCATCGTTACATCATTATACACAGGACATACCGGACACAAACTTAAATTGTACTTTTTTTTTCTTGGTCGTGACTTTTCTTATTTCCCCATATCAAAGTCCAGAGAGTCGCTACCTTTGTACAGCTGATGATACGTCGATCATCCGAATAAAAGAGACCATCACGTACGAGGACGCATACAGTTCGAGCCTTTTTTTTTCTCGTGCAAAATTCATCGGTATTAGCTGCCACTCGTCTGAAAAATAAAAAATGAAGTAGTAATAATCTACCAATTGAGTATTAATGAGCAACAAAAGGACTCGTACTGTATTCGATCCTCATCTCTTGTATATATATATATATATATATATATATATACACCTCGTATCATATACGTCGTACAACATTACATATATGTTACATCGTAATATTACACCCGCAACGTACATATATATATATATATATACACCTCGTATCATATACGTCGTACAACATTACATATATGTTACATCGTAATATTACACCCGCAACGTACACTGGCGTACAATACAATAGTAATAATAATAAATGTACGTAGGTATAAATAAGGACGAGAATTACAAACAACAATAACAACAACTGCAACGCTTGTACGTGTACATCAGTATGTATATGCACGATGTGGGGGAAAAAAGGGTTTCGCAGGGGCCAGCAGATATTCGACGTCATCTCGCCGAGACAAAAATATAAGAGACGCCGTCTGCGAAAAGTAGCGTGTAAACAAAGAAAGAGAAAAAAAAAATAAATAAACGAAATAAGTGAAAAAAAAAAGAAAAAAAAAAAAAAAAAGAAGAAAATAATAATAATAAAGAAAGAACCACGATTTTCCGCGGTAGTAGTAATAGTATATAATTATGTATAATGTAAGAATAGAAGCATGAGTAATATAATTGTAAGAAGGAGAAGAAGAAGAAGAAGAAAAATAGTAATAGTAGTAATAATCATATAAATATAATGCGCTCGTGCTTTGGCTGGTTTCAGCGAGCGAACAACCCACCAGAATGATCGGCCGTGGCGTACTCGGTGGCGAGTAGCGGCGAACTGGCCAGAGCCGCGTAGTTGGCGTAATCGGCATAAGGGGCGTAGATGAGGCCGTGCGGGTCACCGGCCGAGAGGAGAGCGGAGCCCGGCGGTGCGGACCCGTTGAGGATGGAGGCCGCGGTCGTGGGTACGGATATCCTCGGGGAGAGTATGAGGGGGGCGCCGAGGGGCGCCGAGGTGGTCCTCATCTGCGTGCCGAGGCCGGGTAGTAGGCGTTGCGTCTCGGCCGAGGCGGCGACGACGCGCCTCCATTCCTCGTCGGCGGCTGCAAGGTCGAAAGCTAGGATCAAACGTATTGTCGGGCTCTAGTGGTGGGCTCGTCGGGAACGCGATGGAATTTTTTTTTTTTTTTTTCCTTACAAAGCTCGTGGACGTGTTTTTTTTTTTCATCATCATTTATATCAACGTCTCCGAGCTTTGACCGTTTGTGTCTTGCTTTTCCCTATTTTTTTTTTTTCTTCTAATTTTAATACTTTTTACAACAGTTACATCAATGATGTTATAGTTTTTTTAGTACAATGCGTATTTTTCCATCTTCCTTCATGTATTACACGCTAATGATGGTTAGACCATGTGATATCAAAACAGTCCTCTGTTAAACAACACACGATATCGTATATATCAAATGTACAATTAATTTATCATGTGCGAGAAATGATGATCAAGTTAAACCGAAATGAAGAATGAGAGAGAAAAAAAAAAAATTAATTAATAAAATTAGTGAAAGTTAGACACAAACTGAAAAGCAGAAATGAATGTCGCGGGTGGGACGATTGTACCTGTGGCAGCGGCTATTTTGGTGTTGGAGTCTCTGTAGGTACCGTTGATTATGGCAAGCTCCATGAGCTGCCGTTTCTTCAGCTCGTCCTCCCCATCGGCCTGCTAACGATCGATATTAACGTTAGTATGCTGACTAAACGTACGCTTGGAATTGTTTATTTATCTTTTTTTTTTTTTTTTTTCCGGAGATGGGAAGAGGTGGGGTACGGGAAATCTTAAATATGTAGGCCAACCGTGGAAATAGTCGGAAAAACCATAATACCGACTGGAGGCGTAAACAAGGGATCGTGCGTTTTTGTGATGAAACGGGATGGGTGCCATTATTAGGTCTCCATAGTTTTTCCCAACGAGTTTGAAAACATTTGTTGTTCTCGATCCACGCGTGTATACATACATTATATATTTAGACCAAACCAAACAACGCGCGCAGTCAAAAATGTGTTGAAAATGAAGTTAAACTTTTGCAATCGCGACAAAGTCCATGTACATATTATATATTTATTTAAAAAAAGAGAGAGCAAGAGAACGGAAGACTCTTCTCGTGACTTTGTTTCAACATCACGTAAGAGCGATTACGACCGGATGCAAATCAATTATCCTCGTTGTAAATTCAAATGAAATGACATTAACCTTTCACCGATTAGCCATTATACGTGTTTATCGTTACAAAAAAAAAAAAAAAAAAAAAAAAAACCAATCTCATCTACGAAGCATACACTTATACTTAATAAACGCGTATACGTGTACATTATAAACATCGTAAATCGCGGTGTGGACACTTGGTCATACATATATATATACTTGTGTTACAAGAGCGGGCGCGCCCTTAATAGTCGCAAAATCGCCAAGCGTGCAATCTATATGCCTACATATCGCGAAATAACCATGGGCAGTGCACTTATAACAGTATATAATATACATATATACGTAATAGATCACGCGTGGGAGTAGTGGTCGGGGCCGCTTTTAACTCTCGCGTTCTCATTTCCTATATTCAAGTCATCATACCTTTATAGCTATTTCACGTGTGTGCGTTATTGCGCGCCACTGCACTATTAATATGTATATAATATACGTATAGGTGGTGCATGCCTTGGCGTGGAAATACACGCAAAACCCTATACCCCCCTCGCGCCTCTTTTTCGTCTTCTTCCTTCTCCTGTACCTATACACGCACACACTCACACACTCGTGTTTCTCTTTTGGTACGAATTTCCCGACCTGGTTTTCAGTTCTGGATCTTGCGAAATGGCTCGGTATTAATAATAACAATAATAACAGCCGTGATATCTCGGGAGGGGGAAGTGAAATGGGAAAAATGACGCCGCTGCGTGAAGCATACAGTGTGATTGATGACAGGTGCGGCACGTACGGTTTTATGGGCCAAGTGCCGAGTCGGGAAGAGTGAGATTTTTTTTTTTTTTTTTTTATATCTGTCCACGTGTACAGCCACTGTGTCGGAAAAATGCGGAAAATCCAGAGCGAATGTACCCATAACCGATCTTGCGTATAAGAGAAACGAAAAAAATCTTTTCCCTTATGGTCCTGACTCAAGTCCACACATATAGCGTGTTTATTTTTCTCTCTTTTGTGAATTTTAATTAATTTTTTCGCACAGAACCCGAACTCGATTGTTAATTCAACTCTCCCACCGTATGTTTCCACCGTGAGCCGCTTTTTTTTTTTTTTTTTTTTTTTTTTCTTAATGTCTTCCTATCATTAAACACCCACGCGAGTGCTACCCACGCGCGCTTGTGTTGCGCGAACGAGCGCAACTAATGACATTATATGAATGTCCTTCGAAGTGTCAAGTTTTCCCAATAGAGCCGCCTCGGCGTCGTTTCGCTATAATTTATATCGACGTATACGAGTGTCGGGGGGGGGGGAGTGTGATAGGGAGGAGATTAATTGTAAATAAAAAGCGAGCGTCGTAGCACGAGTCCGAGATTTTTTTTTTTTTGAAACGCGTGATTGGAAGGGCTGAGGATGTGGGGGGTTGGGGCGGGAGAGCAATCGGAAGTTTCTCACCACGGGCACGAGGAGTTTCTTAACTTCCTCGACGGCGCGGGCGAGTTTCAGCTGGGCCCGATTTTCCGTGTCCTCGACCGTCAGCAGCACGTGTAGCTCGTCCGTCAGATGGTCCCAGTTGGGCTTGCCTCGGTTCTGCTCCTCCTGTGGAAAGAACAGAACAACGGGAAAAGGGAAAACAGAGGTGACGAT
Organism: Copidosoma floridanum; assembly: GCF_000648655.2. The sequence goes on along the minus strand of NW_019384291.1, from coordinate 3,696,484 downwards.
TAGTTTTTTTTTCCAACATCAGTTGAATGTCGTTGTTTTCGTGGTGTTTTACTGATTTTGGGATGTACAAGAACCAATGGACATTATATAAATTACAAGTGCAAGTTGACTATGATTTCGGGGGATTGGGTATAAGTACAATCGACAGGAATTTTCTCTACTGACATCAAGTCTTTTTTTTTTTTTTTCACGCGATGGTAAAATCACATTGTAGTAATGGTAATCGTAATGAATAACATCATTTACGGACAAAAAAAATTTACTCAAATGATAATAATGACAACATTAGACGTAAAGTGAGAAAAAAAAAAGATTATTGGTCTATAGAGTAAATTTCTGATTAACGAGTAGCACAGGGATAAAACATAAAACTTGTAATTGTTTGACATTAAAACGATAAAGTGTATAGAGTGTACGTAGGAAGTAGACTAAAAATAAAGTCAAAGCGAAAGAACGCAATAAGTGTAATCGAGAGACAAAACACACGGATCACGTGAACAACACCCGACCAATTTTTCATGACGATTGTACGATGAAAAATCGGTTGGGAGAAAACTTGCCATGGTATGTAACTAGAGTACGTGCACTTTTTTGAGAATCGAACAAATATATTTGCTCCAACGACTGTATGCATGGATACGTAAACGATTGTCAAACACAACAACCACAGGTAAAATAGCTACAACTAACTTACATGCTATGAGACGTAAATTAATTAAATTAACAAAATAATGTATGTATCTATACTGATACGCTACACTTATAATAAATAATACATAAAAAAGCTAAACGAGTGAAACGAACTAAAAATAACGAGCGAAAGAAAAATAAATCTTGTTCATATATGCACAAAATGTGACGGTGTGGCGTTTAGGTACGTTTACAATATAAAGAAATCGCACAAATATCCGCAACGGTAGTAACAGCGCGGGTGTGCGTGTTATACTTACGTCCGTGGCTTTCGTGAGGGAGCGCCGAGTGCAGCTTGAAAACACACAGAGAGAAAGGGAGAGAGAATCGAGAGAAAAGTTAAGTATTGTCAACGAAAGAAACAAGAAATAAATAAAATAAAATAATGCGAGATGTGCAACAGCCTCGATGTTTTCAACACAAAACAATCGCTGTGTAGTTTTTTTAATTTACCACTCTCTGGTCTCTGCATGTTGTGCGACGAAGAAACATCTAAAACTGATTGTACCTATGTATACGAAAACAGATATGAGGGTATTTATAACGCGAAGCAATTTTCGTGTTACCTCGAGTTTGTTTAATCAAATAAAATACATTCATACCTATACTCGCGCTTTTCGGAGCGTCATCAGTTTCTCGCGACGCCGCTTCCGCGCTTCTCGAGCTCTCTTGCCAACTATATACACGGGCTGGTAAACCTAGGTATACATGGGACCCGCTAAAACTATCGGGGCACACGTGCACGCACATTGGGACCGACATCGCCAACACAATTGGGAAAAATCTCGTGCCCTACCTATACATAATATACTCGTGCGCAATGTACATCTCGGGTATTCCAAGTGCGGCTAGTTTCTCGAAAGTAATGGGAAAATTATGTGGCTCGTTTATGTATTTTCAGTGGAGACGACCGCAAGGAATATTGGGATATATCCAACGGCGATGTTTATTTTGGAAAGCAAGAGCGACGCGGTGGTCACAAAAATTATATTATCCCCGAACTGGTTTCAACTGTATAAACGCACATTCGTACGTATATCTAACGGAAGTTGCAACATCGGCTGAATTTAACGCGCATTTATAAGAAAAAGACTAGTTGAAAAAAAAATCAAATCAAATTATTTACCGATGAGAGGTGAAAAAAAAAAAAAAAAAAAAAAAAAAAAAAATTAACCATCATACAACGCTACATGTTCGTGTATACGTTAACTTTAGTCATCATTTCTTAAAAACGAATGAATGAAATATGAATTCATCCAAAATATATATTGTGTGAAAACGCACACGTGCGTCCAATCAAAACCCAGATTCGTAGAAAACCTCATCCCCGCGAACAAAAGTTATAGTCTCACTAGAGTACATATTGTACGCGAGCGCCAATAATCACCCCCATGCCTATATATGCGTGCACAAATTATTCTAAAGTATATAATATACGGGCGGCGCTAAGTGAGGCGTCAATTCTCGATCCATCACATGCAATGCGGAGCTCTCGTCGGCGTGCATGCGTCTTTGGTACAGTAGATACATAAATATACACGTATGATATAATGTTTGAACGTGTATGTGCGTAGTCGTAGAAGCTGCTGGTGCCGTTATTATGACGCATGGCGGACGAGTGCGCGCCAAACAATTTTTTTTCATTTGGTAATACGCACCAAGTGATGATGATGAGTATATGGGCAAAACGAATGGGGGCGATGACGACGATTCCCAATATGTTCATGTGATTGGACGCGTGAGAATATACTTTAGTTTTGTTCATTTTCGAGAAAGGAAAAAAAAAAAAAAATGAAAATCAATAGTTTACGAGTAGGTATATTAAATTTGTATCCGCAACTGTCGATACGAGCAAAATAAAAAAAAACAATTTATATGTGACTAATATAAGAGGACGTCGTGGACGCACGATCGCGCGTGATATACAGTTGAGGAGGATCTCTGAAAGGATATTTCGCAACACACGCGTACAAAGTAGGTATATATGCGCAATTTCGCGTTGGTATATATTATATATATTCCGTATCGCAAACGAGCTTGTGCTGATGGCCATGCATATGTACATGTACCCTGCAAGCGCAGCGGCACCAACTCTCGTTGAACGACAGAAGGAGGAGGAGGAGGAGGCAATCGTCCTGGTTTGCATTGTCCCAAGCTTGAGCAAAGGGACCAAAGACGACGCCGCCCCCGTCGCTCGCACACATTATATTTATATATATACGTGTGCAGTGTGTGCAATGCATGCCGCTGATCGTTTTAATGCTAACCAGTGGCTACATATACACCATAAGGGCGAAATGGAGTTTTTTTTTCTTCTTTTCCCTCTTCTCGTTTTCCAAGCGCGGTCTTTCGTTTATTGTTGTTGCGGGTAAGTGCGCGTGTCTCCCACCGTGACTCTGGATTGTGCATTACATACACAAGTACCTGTACTCTTATCGGCAGGTAAAGGGTATATACACGGTTGACTGTCCACAAGGGACACTTGCACAATACATATACATACATTATAATGTTGTCTCGCGAGATATTGTGAAAAATTATATTGACGTTCCAATGCATCTATTGTGTACCACGTACCTACATTATTGTACTCCGCGTCTCTGTACGATAAAGATATACATCATGTCGTTGTTGGGGGGTTCGTAATAGTTTTCACGTTATATTTTTGATAAATTACGCGACATGTATATGTAATACGCTTACGAACCGCGTAACAACGAGGGGAGACATTTATTGTTTCGATAAAGACGTAAGTACTTTCACGAAAATCAAGAGGGAAAAAAGAAAAAAATTATCTTTTTTTATCACTTATGGTGATATGTACCATATTATATTATATACTACCCCCAACCGCTCGATTGACCACTGGTCAGTGAAACGACATTCAGGCCGGATACCTATACGCACACCTGTTTCTGCGCTCCCATTTGTGCGCCGTGGAAAAAAAAAAAAAAAAAAAAAAAAGAGGCGGAGACGGTATACAAAATACGTCTACGTGTATACCTATACGGAGGGGGGCCGCGATTTCACGGACAATTTTCTTGACAAAACGCACGTACATCAACTAGAAGACCCCCAAAACACCAGCAACAGCAGGGCTACTCACGTGACGCATAAAATACATACACCTCTCGCTCTCCGAGCTTTTTTCACGCGGTTGCCCACCACACGGCTTTTTATATTTTTACGTTTACATCATACCCATCTAATGGTCATCGTATAGTATGTATAAAAGTAGGTATAAGTGTACATATATTTATATACGCAATATGTCATAATATGTACTGCCTTCGCGAGTAATATCGTGGCGAGAGCTTCGAGTTATACGTGTATATACGGGGGGAAAGAGAAGTGAAATGAAAAGAAAAGGGTCGCCTCGCGCGTAGAATAGATTTTGGCGATCGTTCAAGAAGCGTTTGCTCAACTGGGCCTGCAACCCAATTCCTCTAATTGCTTCCTAATCATGTCGCGCTCGCGTGAGAGAGAAAAAGGAATATGCTGTGATCGGAGAGAGTATACGATACGACCCGTCGGTTTGCCCATCGAAGCCAGAGGGGATTCATTTATTAGCTCGGAAAAGTACAATGGATCGCGAACTGATGACGCTATTTTTTATAGTATATTATTATGACGTGTACCTATACATGATTCGCTTTGGTTTAATGTCAACATTAAAATCGAGTAGTGGTAAACTTGGCTCTCGAAACGGAGCAAAAAAAAAAAAGCTGATGGCGTATGCATATAATATATTACCTTCTTCTTGTCTCTCATCGAGCCCTTGCCTCGGACCATGATTTTGCACCCCGTCTCCTGTTCCAGCTGTTTCGCCGTCATACCCCGTGGACCAAGGATCCTTCCAACAAAGTTGAACTGCAAACAAAAAAATGACAAGGAGCACCGATTAATTTATCATACATATACCGACAAATATATTATCAATTTTTTTTATTTTTTCCTTGACCCTAAACAAATAAGAAAATAATCAAGTTTCGAGTGCACGGTCTATATACTGTACACTCGCCCGCTTATCAAACGTCAACAAACACTTTTTTTTCCCCACGTACTCCAATTACGAGAGTACAGCCACCACCGGCAACATAACAACGGCTACCTTTTTTTATCTCGTTTCATTTGTCCCCCCCCCCCCTCCTCCCGAATCTCTTGAGGCACGCGACACGCTCCCCGATATCTATACGAGATCCAGAGCCTCTCGGAAGCATCAATCGATGTACCTGCGTGAATGGGTGTACACGCACGTGTATTACGTGAAAAATAGATCTACATGACCATTCATTGTTCCCCGGCTCCGCCCATCGCGGCCATCGTTCCAAAAGCCGATTCCTCGAGTTTTCTTTCCATGACGATTTTCTCTCCAACTTATTTGCCGGCGATAGTCGCCTCCGGCCTATACCTTGACTACGCGTGTGCCTTACAGGCGCGCTTCTCTTCTTTTGTCCGAGAGAGATGAGAGAAACCACTAACGTTTCGCTGGTAGGTGGGGCTTGGCTTTTTTGCTCCTCACTATCCTCACCGTCCCGAGGACTCGTGCAACGGCAAGGCATTTATGTGGAGGAGGAGGCCACGGCGCGCCCCCGCCGTTTACGATAATGACGAGGGTCTCTTGCTCTGTACAGTGATTTTTTTTCTTCTTTTTCATACTTGACGTGATATTCTATGACATATATAGTGTATAAACACGCGGGCACTTGTGCCGCAAAGAAAGAAAAAGGCTTTCCGACTCGGCGTTCCGCTTGACAGTCGCCAAACGACACTTTGCCGTCCAATATAGGCAGGGATAAAAAAAAAAAAAACAAGTTGTTTGTCGTGCGTTTAGTATTTCCTTCGTCTTGAGCGCCTTTTCGAGTATCCATTAGGAGGAAAGGACAAAGAGAGCCACGACGAGGACTAATCGATTATTGCGGGTGTTCCGGCTAATCCATCAAGTGAACACGGAACGGATTAATCGAACCAAGAGATATATATCATATTGTTGCGCTCGATACACGCGTATTAAAAAATATACAAGCGTGTGCCGGCGTATTTTTACCAAAAGCTATGGGAATAGTATAAAGTATTGCCACACGTGATGATGTCGCGTCAAAAGAAGCCGCAGCGCTAAAATATAAATGTGTACATTTGCATACTCGTTTATCGTACGGAAGAATCGAGAGCACGTTGAGTACTCGTATACTCGCAAACAAGAGGAGAAGAAGAAGAGAGAGTTGTTAAGTTCACCGATGAAAAAAAAAAAAAAAAAAAAAAACTCGAGACAAAAGTCGGTTTGTAAAATTAAAGGATATTTACTATATGGTGCGCGTTTACTTTGTACAAGCGCTCATGTGAATCACCTACTATAAATTCCCGACCCGATGCAGCAGCAGCTGGACTGGAAATCTCGGGCAAGACCGATTTTGAGATTAAACTCCGAACGCGTGCACACGCGTCTTTTCCCCCCCGAAACGGCTCGTGTGTTATATTACATAAGAACATGAGGTATACCTGTTGTACGTAAAAGCATCTCCGAGATTTTTTCGAGAGCATAAGCGGAAATATTTCATTTCCACTCGAGAGGAAGCATATACGTCATACTTTGGACTCCTTTTACGATTGTAAGGTGTAACTAAGTGTCCCAAGTGTCCCAATGGACGAAATCGCGAAAACAAATAATCATCACTTCGTTAGACTCTCGATTACCTTGAAAAACGTATCAATCATTCGTTCGACTTATTAGGTAACTAGGCGTTTAAATTATATTTGATGAAAATCTGCAATAGAGGGCCTATCAAATGAGGTATACTGTAAAACTCGCGTTGGAAACAAAAAAAAAACACTTCCTCAATCAAGCTATCGCGCATGTACGACGTAATGGGAGCTCGTCAACTAAAGAAAGTAAAGAAGGGGGGGGGAAGTGACAATTTAACTCAATTTATCGGTGATTAATTACAACCAACAAACGAACCGAGCGTTGATCGAATGAACGCACCCGCAACCCGACATCTGTTGTTCCCACCTTTTTTTTTCTTCCCTTCCGCGGTCAGTCCATGGTTTTTTACACCCCATTATTCTATTATTTTGTCTTTTCACCACTAATTAGGAATTATCCGCTTTGGGTGAGTCATCTTTTGAACCTATACTTTACTTGTACAGTCAAAGTCCTTTGACACAAGTATATACGGAAAAAATGGTGATTGTTAGTCATGAAATTCACCAAACATATTGCATGAGGATTGCATAGAAACTCTTATGGATTAAATGAAAAAAAAAAAAAAAAAAACTTATTCTCTGTGCACTTGCAGCACGCAGAGTCGATACTATATACGTGGAGGGTTTACAAATCGCGACGGCTTTAAAGGTGTAGGTATATAGGTTGCTTCGACTCTCACGCTTTCTCCGCGCGCGCTAAGGGCACCTAAATAGTGGAAGATTTTTCTTCGTGTACGTGCCTATACGTATATATATATATGCATCGTATGAATGCACGGAAAAAGGAAAATAACGAGATTGAAAGGATAATGCACGTTCATCGGCAGGGCTACCGTACACACGTGTGTATATTGTTTTGTACTAAACAGACACGTGTACATACACAGGCGCGATTGTTCTCGAAAAAGTTTCGCGAGATGCTATAACGTGCACTCACACCAACAATTTGCTTATTATTGCTCTTCGTTTGTACGTGATAGTGATGCGATTTGTATATGCGGGTAGAAATATCTGATGCACGCATTATGCTGTACGATCGCAGTGTTTCAAGTTTTTTGGTTGAAGCACAGACACACGCGCGGGCAAACTGCTCATTATTTTGTACAAACACGATGATTGATGGTAACAAGTTAGTGTACACATCAGTACAAACATCAGTATAAATACGTTGCGACGGTGTGTGTGTGTGCAGCACAACGTGTAATTTTATTGTGTCTGCACTCGTTGAAGTGAATTGGAAAACTATACGTTAGTATATAATATATTATAATATGAGGTATAAGCTCAAGTATTCATTGGAAAATTTCATTTCGTTACAGCGTTCGTTTTAGTTGGGGTAAAAATAACCAGCGTCGATTCATATGTTTTGGTGACGCAGGACGATTCTGCTTGTCTCTTTGGGTAAACATCAACTGTATGTACATCTTCCTTCGCAAAACTGGTTACCAAACGCCACCACGAAAATCATGAAAAAGACGACCTTTTTTTCGATCCGTCACCTAGTTTTGCCAAAAATTCAAATTTGGTCTCTTTCTTTGCACCCGACCACCAATTGAATGTATGTGCAATGCCCGAAACGCTCAAATACTTAGACCAAGAGATCTGTAAATGTATGTATCATGTCTCGATCAAAGTGTCAATGAACCGATACCGCACGACGAGAGACACAGATATAATAATATATCATAGCAGTTTCCCGCACAAGTAAGTATGCATGCACTGCACAAGTAGTCACAGAGACGTGAAATTCTCTCGCTTCCAAAACAGAAGGAAAAAGAAATACGGAGAGGGGGGGGGACACATACACAGGAAGCTTACTGTACATTGGCTTCTCGATGCATTGCAGTTGTATATATACCTATATACGAGATACATGGCTCGGGGAGACGTCATTAGCCACTCGCGGTCACGAGTACTCGTGACCCGCGCAACAGTAAAGGATAACCATATATATACATACAGAAATAGATGCAACAAAAAAAAAGAAGAAGAAATCTAGCGGTGCTGCTGCTGGTATGTATATATAATAAATAATATATATACATGGATCAGTAGGTGACTCTCCAGCTCTCGAGAGATAAGTGAAGAAATTTTTTTCTTTTAAATAAAAACAGTAGACGAGTTATGATTTTTTCGTGTGGACTTTCTTTTTCCTTCTTCGAGCGAGGCTTGCATAACTCTGATGCATCGTTGCGAAGTGGATTATTGGTAAATCGGGCTCTTTCGAGAGGATCTGCTCTGTCCATGGGATGTCATCGTGACGTTTTAAATTAAAGGTGCATTGCGCCTTAAAAAAAAAAAAAAAAAAAAAAAAAATCATTTTTGCAAGTCTCTACGGATTATCATCAAACGACGACTGTAGGGATTGGTTTGGTATAGTACCATCATATGCAGTTACAAGAGATAACATCCGTTCCGTTCTCGGTGCACGTGATGGTGCAAGGCGAACGGAAACTGCCGAAAGTTACGGCAGTTGCATTATCAAGAATTTGGGTGCAATGCCCGGAACAAGACGTAATTATACAGTTCAAAGTAGTTTGCAATGACGATTAAATCCTGGAGTTGAAAATTAAGATGCTCATGGTGTTGTTAGCCTACATCAGTGTGAGAAAATTTTATTAATTTAATGAACGCGTTTTTCGGTTGACTATAGTTTTTTCGGCTCATTTGAGATATATCTACATGCCATATTATGATGAATTCAAATGACGTCGAGTTCCAGTGCTGTGTATGGACATTTTTCTAAACCATTTAAAGTGCCTTCTTGGATTTCTAGTATATAATCCCGAGCGATGTTTTATCAATAAAACCCCATTTTTGCGCAATCATCCTTCTCGTACGTAAAAAAAAAAAAAAAAAAAAAAAATCGAACTTAAGAAACGACCTTGAACAAACAAAAGAGAAAAAAAGAAAAATACAAGACGCTGAAAAACCAGAAGGAGAAGCACACGAAATATAAAAATGATCGCGAAAATTGCACAAACAACTCTACATAAACATATTCGTACACACCGGTATATAAACTTTCGATTGCACTTGCAGTCCTCTACTCCCTCGTGATATATATGTATACCTATACGTGTACAGCAGCAGGATCAGCACACCCACATAAATAGCTCGCTCGCTCATTCGCTTTTGGCAGCGAGTATTGCAATCACCAAGCGCGCGGTTCTTTCGAGAGTGGTATACTTACCGTGGAATATAGGTGAGAGTAAGTACCAGCATTAGAAGCATCAGAGGTATATCGGATATGGCAGGCAACCGAGCAAACAGTAGCGGCAAAAGAGTGCGCCAAGTCACGGGCATTACGTGGGGGGCACGACGTGGAAAAAAAAAAAAAAAAAAAAAAAAAAAAAATTGGACGCGCGCGTATAACATATATAACAAATGTAGGCACACATCGGTCCGAGCTCCGAGGAAGAAGCAGAGCCTCGCCGCTGCCTGTGTGTGGGTATATTGTGTAGCATGTAACGGAGAGCGCGGGAGAGATTCTATTCCGAGCGCGGGACAGAAATAACAGCTGACTCGGTGGTGTTCTATCGTTGTTGCCGAGCTCCGCGCTGACCACAGGGGAGAGCCAGAGCTTTTGTGTGTTGTACACGTTATTATAATATGTACCTGCGACGAAGAGGAAGCGAGTGGGAGCTTTTTGCGCCGACTGATTAATTTTAAGCCATCGGAAAAGTTGCGAGGCTGATGAAACTACATCTGTGACAAAAAGAGTGCGTACTTGAACAATAATGGCACAAAAAAAAATCAACGATAAGGGTCTTTTTCACGGGACATATAACTCTCAAGACTGAAAAAAAAAGCTCTTTTAACGAGCATATGATGTGATGGATGATATTATCCTGCATCTGTATACACATAGAGAGTCGAAAAAGAAAAAGCTTATGTATTACCCTTGAATAGATTTAACCAAGCGTTCGACATGAATAATAATAATTTATCGTTTACGTGTGATTAATTGTCACGTACATCTGTGGGACAGACGTACACGCATCTCTCGCGCACGACTATTAAATCTTCCGAAGAGTTTCTCTTACCTCAAACACGTGTTTGCCCATTTTCAACAAAACACGGCTGATGCGTTTTCATTTAACGAGCACTTGGTACCAAAGAATAAAACAAAAGACTCATCTTTTTTGTGCATGTATAATTGAGAGAGAGAAAAAAAATAAACGAATAAAATTGTCACTTACGTCTGGGTGCTCTTTGACAGGTACGTAGACTTTTTCCGTGAGCGTCACGGCTTCGCCCTCCGGGTCTGGAAGAACGAGCGGATCCTTCTTGGCACCGCTGATTTGAAAAAGGCTCGCTCGGACTTTAGCGATTTCTGCAACATTAAGGGATCAAAATCAACAAGTGTCATTTACCACATTATTATTATATTTATCCACAAATGTGCATGATGTCATGTTTTTAAAGATCAAGTAAAGCCACTCAAAATACAAGACTAGTGTTTTTCTCTATTTCTCAGTGTCGATGACGACGACGAGTGACCTAACGCTCAGTCCCTCCAGAGAGCGCGAGATGATGTCACGCGAGACTACATAGTGCTTATGCGTTACTCAACCACAGCTCCCCAAGATCTACTTTATCCAAGCATGGCTGACTACTTGAAATAAAAAATCATTCCACTACTTTAGTTTTTTTTTTTTTTTTTTTTTTTTTTCTATAATGTGAAACAAAAAAAAAAAAAAAAAAAAAAAAAAATTAACCATCATACAACGCTACATGTTCGTGTATACGTTAACTTTAGTCATCATTTCTTAAAAACGAATGAATGAAATATGAATTCATCCAAAATATATATTGTGTGAAAACGCACACGTGCGTCCAATCAAAACCCAGATTCGTAGAAAACCTCATCCCCGCGAACAAAAGTTATAGTCTCACTAGAGTACATATTGTACGCGAGCGCCAATAATCACCCCCATGCCTATATATGCGTGCACAAATTATTCTAAAGTATATAATATACGGGCGGCGCTAAGTGAGGCGTCAATTCTCGATCCATCACATGCAATGCGGAGCTCTCGTCGGCGTGCATGCGTCTTTGGTACAGTAGATACATAAATATACACGTATGATATAATGTTTGAACGTGTATGTGCGTAGTCGTAGAAGCTGCTGGTGCCGTTATTATGACGCATGGCGGACGAGTGCGCGCCAAACAATTTTTTTTCATTTGGTAATACGCACCAAGTGATGATGATGAGTATATGGGCAAAACGAATGGGGGCGATGACGACGATTCCCAATATGTTCATGTGATTGGACGCGTGAGAATATACTTTAGTTTTGTTCATTTTCGAGAAAGGAAAAAAAAAAAAAAATGAAAATCAATAGTTTACGAGTAGGTATATTAAATTTGTATCCGCAACTGTCGATACGAGCAAAATAAAAAAAAACAATTTATATGTGACTAATATAAGAGGACGTCGTGGACGCACGATCGCGCGTGATATACAGTTGAGGAGGATCTCTGAAAGGATATTTCGCAACACACGCGTACAAAGTAGGTATATATGCGCAATTTCGCGTTGGTATATATTATATATATTCCGTATCGCAAACGAGCTTGTGCTGATGGCCATGCATATGTACATGTACCCTGCAAGCGCAGCGGCACCAACTCTCGTTGAACGACAGAAGGAGGAGGAGGAGGAGGCAATCGTCCTGGTTTGCATTGTCCCAAGCTTGAGCAAAGGGACCAAAGACGACGCCGCCCCCGTCGCTCGCACACATTATATTTATATATATACGTGTGCAGTGTGTGCAATGCATGNTTTTTTTTTTTTTTTTTTTTTTTTTTTTTTTTTTTTTTTTTTTTTTTTTCTATAATGTGAGAACCAAAAAACAAAGACGAAAAAAAAAAAATTGCTCTCGATTGCTTGAATGTACTGCAGAAGCTTTACGTGCTGTAGTGTCAAGGCTAACTGACCCGCAGTTGTTCGTCATCTGACAAAACAAAACTCATTTGTACCGCAAAAAATTAAACTTATCCTTCCGCGCGCACATGACGGCAAAAAACCATTCACACGCCCATCGCGAACCACCACCACCACCATCATCATTATCATCGTCTGTATATTATGAGTAAGGAAGCTAATGCATGTACGCCATACGCATGGGCTTTGCGATCATCATCGGCATCGGTAACAACGACGGCGCTATATATACATACCTCCATGAGCAACCCGGCCTTGACACAGTACGGCAAATTACATTACGCACCGAGGAGACGAGGGGGGGGCGGTCCACACACGTGCACAAGCATATTATACGTATGGGCACATGATGCACGATGCCGCGCCTGATACGTCCACATATGCATATACATAATATATGTACCATCAGGTATAATATGGCTACAAGCGGTTAGGTGCGTATACATCAAGTATACGTATATGGAAGGTATCACCGCTGGTGGTATATACATCAGCTCGGGATTAATCAGCGCGCCGAATGGAATATAAACGGAGACAATGAGAGATGATGCTGCGAACTAGCGACGCCGAGGAGGAGGAGAGTCCCGTTCGGAGTTTTCATTCGTGCTGTATGTATTGGATTTTGGATTTTGTCATAGATTGCAGTTTTTTTTTTTTGTTAATTAAAAAAAAATATGTATTATTGTGGATGATTATGCTTAATTTGTAGATGACTAGTCCGAACCGATACGACCGGACGATAAAACAATTTCTTTAACACCGTGTATGCTAAAAAAGCACTTCGTCGAGGCGACGACGTCCATTAAGGATATCGTAATGATGATGACGACGAGGGTGGATAAGATAAGGATGTGCAGCTCTGTAATTGATGTGTAAAGAGACGACGCCCGATGTGTGTACGTATACATAAATAAACGCATACTACAAGTGGTAAGCAACTCGACTACACGCGCGTGCATTCCTCGATTGGATGGTGAGCATTCCGATGACCGTGAGAGGCTATATACTACTTGTGACGGAATCAACAGAGATAATATGCATTATCATGGACGAGTTTTTTTTTTTTTTTTCTTCATAGTTTAGGAAATTCATAGATATTCATATACGATGACGAATCGCTCGCGGTATGGAGCTTGAAACTTGTGATCGGTGTACATCGTGTAAAAATGTCGACTCGACCTGCAGATTAATTCCCGCTGCACGAACAATAGGATTATACGTCCCAGAGATTACGCCACTTTGCGCCACTTTGTGTGATTCGACGCGAGGAGAAGGAAGTGTGTCTTTTCCTTCGACGACGAGGAGGAAATAAAGCTCAGCGGTGAGATGGCACTTGTATAAAATAGGCGTGTCAATCCGAAGAGGCCGAAAACGGGCGTGGCCGACGCTCATAATATATGCGTCTCTCCCCTTTGTATACACCTACATATATTATATCCCTTCTTCTCTCTCGTGTTCTGGTCTCTATCCATACATACATACATCCTCTGTATCTTTGCCCCATGATGCGATTATCTTCGTAAACAGTTCGTGCGGTGGTATATAGTTGCACGATTGTAATTGCGCGATTTAGCGGTGGGCCACTCGACTCGTTGCTTCTCTCTAATGACTAGACACACTGTGTATAGTACATCAACCTTGTGGGCACGAGGATTAAAATTTAGGAATTGATCTTGATTGCACCAAGTTGTATGAGTTGGGGGGGGGGGAGCAATTAAATTAATTGCAAGCAAGTAAGTATACCTCGGTGGCATATTTTTCTTTTTTCTTTTTTCTTTTTTTTTTTCTTTAGAGGGGCCGAGTCGAAAGCGCGTGTAACGAACCAGTTTGCCGATCGGCCATCCGGGTGTCCGTGACGTTCTTAATTACGAGGCTCGGTTTCACCAGAAATCAGCCAAACTCTCTTTCACGCGTGGCCACTGCCTACATACCACCACTATAATTGCGTGTTTATCTTCCGTGTAGCGACCGTACTTATATATATATATATATATATATATATGTGTACAGGTGCAAAAATCAAAATGAATCAATTAAACGCTCGGTCGGCCGTATTTTATTATTTTCCCTCGCAACAGCATATATAACACACCTACGTCGCTGACTCGTGATATAATATACGTATACGTACACCTAATAATATGAGGTCGTCAGTATAACCGAGTATAACATAGGCGCGTCGGCCGAAATCAACGCTCGTTACGCAACGTAATTGCAGTGCCAAGGATGAATGGTTATCTTCTCCTTCTCCCGCGAATTCCAAGAGGCCGCGGATGACGCGATAACGTTGAAATGGAGATTAAGCCGCGTACAATGAGATATTGTTTTTTTTTTTATGTTTTCAGTACCGCCTTGGGCGAACGAAAATCGTTTGTTTTCGTGTGACTTTGGCATCCGAATCGATTGGGCAATAAAATTTGAAACAAAAATTTGAAAAACGTGGGCAAACTCGAGCGCTATACATATACAAGCCCATGATAATCAACGAGCTCGTAATGGAGGAAGACATATGGAAGCAGTAGTACATATACTCATTAGATTTTAAACATTACAAGCGCGACGAATAAACGGAGCAATTATGTTAATCGCTGAGACTGCAAGTCCATCTCTTTCTCGGCAGCGACTTCAAGCCCATTAATTGTTTCTCCACTCCACCGAAGACTCGGTTCATCCATCTGTCTGTGCACATACATGTTTATGCACCCATGCCTATATATATGTGTATGCACTCATGTGTATACGTCTATACCGAGCGTGTGGTATAATAATCACGTTTGATTGAGCATCATCTACATTGCAGTGCCGTGTGTAGAGGTATACCTACTTACGTGTATAGGTATAGGCATACCCTTATTATTTTCATCCATAGTCTCCATATATTTACGTGGTGTGGGTAACTCTTTCTCTGATTCCAATTGTCCAACTGTGCAACTTTGATTGTTTCTCGTTGCATTTGGAAATCTCTTTAATTTCGTGAGATTTTTTTTTTCTTCATTTATTCAGCTGTGGCAGTTTAACGCATCCACGCTAAAATATTGAGTATAAATATAAAACCGTATACTATATAGCGCGGTAATCCCACGTCTTATTGGGATCACCGCACTTTAACAGAGGATGTTTAAAAAAAAAAAAGGGCAGTAACAGCAAGCCAAAGGTTAATGCTTCCTCCTCCCATGAGTGCGTATGAACATGTAGCACCACGTCGTCCCACTTTCTTCCTTTATATTATTTACTGCAGCTCGTCGTCATGAGTATTACATTTGACTTGCACTCGTGGTGAAAGAAGAAGAAGGTAGGTATGCGTATAGCATTGATGGCGGATGTGCAGTGTCCGCCGAGTACATGGGTACTTCTGTATGGGAGGACAACGTCATGTATGTGCAAAAATTGACGAACAAATGGATTTCGTTACAAATCACGAGCTGGAGTCCGGTAAGTATGTTTATTACCGTTGACGTGCCTCCCACATTATCATGGCAAGGTATAACTACTCTTTACTCTTATGTCCTTACGAGATTAAATTAATACAACAATAAACGGTGCCCGATCATAGTATGTCCTGTATTATGGATATCTTTTGATCATTTAAACATAAAGTTTTTATGGAAAAGAAGGCGGTGTTTCCTCGATAAATCACATACAGGTATACGTTTGTAACAAACATTCGTAAGTATACTTGTTTGTTCGAGCAAAATTGCACTGTTCCCACGCGTCGTGTCCTGCCAAAGCGGTAAATGTCATCGTGAATTATACGGGGTCGCTACTCCTCACCGTCGTACAAGTCAATCTCTCCTGGCGCGAGTGGTCATACATCAACAAAGAAAGACCAGATGTAAATCCTTATGTGTATACATATGTATGTATGTGAAAAAAACTGCATCGGTGG
This sequence comes from Copidosoma floridanum, assembly GCF_000648655.2. Next base: position 3,680,251 of record NW_019384291.1, on the reverse strand, counting down.
TTCAAAGACATATGGGAGGAAAAAAATGATTGCATAGTCTGTGGCTGCGCTGTGCGAGCGACTCATTTCAAGAAAAAATCCGCACGTTTAGGAAAGATAGAGAAGCCGCGACGATGATTTTTTTTTTCCCCCCATGACTCAGTGTACCGGAGACGTCGAGAATTTCCGAGGAGATTTGCCAGAGTATGGCGAGATTGCTCTGTGGCTTTGAAAATCATTTCGTCCAAAGTTGGTTGTTTGGCAATGCCATGTGGGGAGAGATCCCACGCGCGTAGACAAATTCGTCGTCCCTGCCATTATAGACGCATATATACCTCCTGAAAGCACTTATTTCACACAGCCAATCTCCATGTCACACGTTGGCTTCGAAAACGCTTTATTTAATTGTACGAAGAAAAAAAAAAAAAAAAAAAAGATCTCTATGTGCTTACACACGCGACAGAACACGTATAATATTTACCCTCGTTTGTTACACCGAATGTATATATGCGAGCACAGAATCTTGTAAGTATACCAAATAAGAAACTCACCTTGCACGCAAAAAAATAAAAGCCCAAGGGATTGCGAAATCAATCAAGGCACATCTGTATCGGCCAAATCACGAGGAAAATCTCGTATACTACACATAGTCGCGACTTTGTAAGCCTTTGAAAAAAAATATCACCCATTACGGGAGTATATTATACACTAACTTGGATCGGAAAAGTCGCTTACAAGCAACAACAGTCCCCTCGGAAAAGCTCGTGGCGGCGGTGCAAAATGACGTAATTTAGCACGCGCGAGCGTCCTTGAACCAATCGGTGAATTGTTGACGCGCCGGGGGTTTTTTTACACTCACACAAATCGTAAACCTCCAGATGAAAAACACGCATATAAAAAAAATTTAATCTACCGTATTCTCGGGTTGCACTCGTTGTACAAACATAATGGAAAATACATTTTTACGTATATCAATTATCGGAAATGTACGTAATATATATATGAGAGAAAGATTTGTTGCTCGTTTAGAATTATCCATGGAAATGGCTCTTTGAAGCAATAAATAACCAATCGTCAATATGGTGAAACCATGCACTAAACTAATGAAATCCTTTTGCACGTTTGGCCGACACTCTTTTTTTTTTTTTTTTTTTTTTGTAACTATTCAAGGGGGAGCGCGCGCAAGTAACGTGTGGCCAGCGGCGCATTCTCAGGAGCAGCTCTCGGACTGTATAGGTACACATACTTCCGTAAAAGGCAAGTCGCCGTCGCTTGAAAGACAGAGAGAGAGAGAGAGGATGTACGGTACTCCTCGAGTGCCGTATTCGGACGGCCGAGACTCAGCTATCATACATACAAGTGCTCGTCCTCCTCTTTGCTGCGACGTCAATGCGCACTTTCGAGGACGCTTTACAATCCGATGACCTACTCGGGGGGGGGGGGGGGGACACTCACTCGGTGAGACGCTCACCTCGTATATTATACTTATATGTATATACCCGAGTATATACCTGTACGCTTTCGATTTTGTTTTTCTTGCAGAAGTGCCCGTGGCTGTACGAACACCATGTCAGAAGAGATTATTTTTTTGTTTTTTTTTTTTTGTTTCGAGTGACAGCTCGCGGAGTAAGAAAATCTAGCGAGTCGTCGCGAATGAGCAAAAGTTTGATTTCTCGGAATGTGCGCGGACACGTCGGGGAAAAAGAAAGCCCACAGGAGAGAGAGAGAGAGAGGGAGAGAGATCGCCGGTGTCGCGAGTGTGGATGGATGACACCGTCGCCGCAGCGTCTCTTCAGGTGATTACGGTCTTGTGCGAGCGATCGTAAGGGTATATTATTGTAGAAACCGTCACGTGTCATCTTATCGCTCGATAATGATTTTAATGTCACGTTTAAAGTACGGGGGCTCAGCCATTCGTCACTGCTGCAGATTTAAGTGTTACCATACATTCTTAGATCAAAATTAGTGAACAACAAATATATGTGTATATTTAGGTAGCTTTTTCGTTTACACCCACGCCGAAAGCTGGAGATCTTCGAAATGGTAATCTTGTCCTCTCGTCAAAACGCTAAAATCTCTTATTACCATCACGATGATCTCAACTCCAAGTGGGTGTATACTATTAAGGGTATCATCACTAAACTCTGCAGTGGCGGACTGTGCGGTGACGTATACCAATCTGCTCACATTTTCCGCATTTATCCGCCGCAAAGTGGAAAGTGTCCCTCAACGACCATAATTATGAAGTCAGTACCCACCGTGTCCTGTACAGCTGAGTAATTACCTATTTTTTTTTTTTCTTTTTTTGTTTCTGTTTCGTTTTGGTTTGCTTGCCACAATCTACTTAAAACCCTCATTGCGCCCACGCGTATGATTTTTAATTCCGTTATACTAATCCGTTCGTGGTTTTCTGGCTTTTAATGTGTCATTAGCGGCAAATCGAGCGTAGCTGTGGTTTTACCTCAATGTTATGAAATACTGCACTACTTATGCGTCACTCTGTTTTTTCGTCCTCTTTTTTTTCCGTGTATACATGTACACGAAATTGGTAAGTGATAATGACAAAAGTTACAATTTTTTTCTTTTTTCTTTCTCTAAGTTGAAGTTGATTTTTCACCGATTTTTAAATCAAAAAGGTCTATTGTAATTGATTTCGCATTTCCATAAGGACAAAATATTTAAGGAGCATCGACGTTGCCCACAAAAAACAAAGAGATCCGTTGGATTCGCGAAGCACAAAACAATCGTCATGGAAAAAAAAAGGTCATTATATAAGTATATGTCGACAATGAAGAAGAGGACGAGAAGGGGGTATAAACAAATCCGTTTGGTGAATAATAATGATTGGCGGTACGGAAGCAGAGTGAGTTTGTATATGTGTGAGAGGAGTCGGGTGTGGTCGCCAGTTGGTTTCCTCTTCCAAACGTCCATGTTACAAGTATACACGCGTGTGCGAGAGTTTGCGCAACGGCTCTCCACTTCCTTGCAGATATCGGACAACGCGTCCCTCAAATCTTTTTTTTTTTTTTTTTTTTTTACCTTCCTTCCATACATGAACATTTGCACTCGATGAAGCTACTGTTTCCTTACGAAAATGTCTCGATTACATTCACGGAGATATTGAAAGGAATGGGCGAGAGCAACAATGGCAATGCTGCACGCGAGTGTACACGAGATGACGATCTGTGAAAAACACGCGGAAACTCGAAGCTATTTTTGGTTTTTTACTCGAAAGGTGTGCCAACGCGAGAGAAAAGAATCAGCTACTCGCGCTCATATAGGATAGATATATCCTAAATTAAACAAAGTGACATCATAACTCAAATGGGCTTTTACTGTTTGACCATTTCCTCTGCTGCGTAATCATCTCACATTAATTTATACTCAAATTGAAAACTCATAAGCCATACATGATTATGTACTGTCTCGTGTCGCGAGGGGAAGAGACCATCTAGAAAATACGAAGGTTTCAGACGAGTGCTGAGTCAATAATATGCGATTCGAATGCACGACGCGACGCTCAAATATTTGTTTCGAAAGAAATAAGAAAAGTCGAATGAACTTCGGTCATGAAAAAAAAGTAGCGGTGGTCGCGCGAGGACGATACGACGACAATTTTGATTTGTCAGCTTTTACAGGACAGGCCACCGACGGCGTACAATTACACACGCACAAAAAAAAAAGTGTACATCTTTTGGTCCGCTAGAATTATCATTTCTTAGTCAAGTGCCATCGTTTGGAGAGGGGAACGGACATTTGTTGGTGGTTCCCAGTTCAAGTCACGCGTTGTCTTACAACAGCGCAAGAGTCACAGGTATGGCATATTTCAGCCAAGTCGTGTAAGAGTCTCTCTTATAAATTCCAAAGGTTTTTCCAAGGGAACGCGTCTCGTACATGCACGCCCATGTCACATACCAAAATAAAGAAATCGTGCCTACATCGATGCAAACCAAGGGAAAACAAGGTTAGCCTCAAACTTGTAAATTACAGCATGTTGAGGCTGTACAATAATTGAGTGAGTTTTAATTTTCGTTCTCGGATAGAGCAATTTTTGATATTATGGCTGCAGTATGTAGAACTGTATCAAATGATATACATCTCAATTGACGCATATGGGTTGTTTGACAATATATTTAAAAAAATTACTACATCGAAAACGAGGATGACTCGAAATCGAATTAAATCAAAAGATGTAACCGGTTAACTGCGTAGTTATTATTAAATAAAATGACACCACGAAACGTGCAGTGATTTGTTAGATTGATATATAACGCGGTAGGTACAGCCACAGCGTCGAAGCTCCTCGCCCCGTTTCATTTTCAAACTTCAGCGACGCCCACGTTTCATCTTTAAATATAGACTTTTCGTTTCTTTCGACGCTCGAGTACACTAAACTTTTTTTTTTTTTTTTTTTTTTTTTTTTTTTTTTACGCCTACAGTAGCGCATTCCACAGAAACACTTCTTTCGTGTGACGTGACTGAGTACATATTTATAAATACATACAACGGTCCTTGATGACAGATAAAACACCGCTTAATATATACATTCATTAATCATAATTTGAGTAGCAATTAGACTACTTGTTTTTTATTATTATTTTTTTTTTTTATTAATATTGCTGATAATTTTTTAAAACTCACGCATCGAGGAAACGCACACGGCAACATCAGGTTGCTTTCAACTCACCTGAAACAAAAAAGAAAAATCGAATCGTTAGAAAAAAAAAAAGATCGAATACACAGAACTTAATACATCAATCATCTTTTTAATCTCTTAGTTAAAATTGTACATTGGCTCCGACAAGAGTAGGTATAATAACATATTTATGTGCACGAGACTTAGCAAACCACCGAAACGGGCCATGTAACATTTTAAATTCATGCGGCATCCGTGATGTGTGTGCCCTGGAACTCATGCGAGAGAAAAGATGACGCGACAGTGCGACACTGTTCCCTTTTGTCTGTACATACACATATACGCAACGTGTAAGATCCTCGACGATGATGGAAGAAAGAGTGTCTCTTTACTCGGATTTATAGTTTAAACACGCAGCACGCGTTTATACGTATATAGATATGTAGAAACAGTCGAGGAGTCGCTCATTAGAAGCAGTTGTGTGTGTGTGTGTGTGTGTTTGTATGTGTGTGTGCACAAAGAAAAAAAAATAGGTAGCAGTTGAATAGCCGTCGGACACATGATGTCATGCAGACCGCCTGAGGGAGAATCATTAATCGATCACTCTTCTTTTTTTTTTTTTTTTTTTTTTTCTTATCGCCAAGTTTTTTTTTTGCTTCAATTGTTGTAAAATACTTAATAGTTGACAAGCATACACATATTATATCCAGATTAATAAAAAGAGTACAATTGAAGCTACATTATTTGTTATCGAAAAGACATTAGAAACATATAAAGGCTAGAAATAACAAGTAAGCACGTACGATGAGATTGTCGCTTAATGCGACTTTAAGGTTTTTCATGTATGATAAGCAATCATATCATCATTGGTATTATAGTAAGTACAAATTAGGGTTGATTCAATAGCAGAGTCCGTCCACAATTTTCCGAGTATACCCTGGCATGCACTTATATACTGGAAGCAAATGCGACCGTATACATATGTACGAATACGTATGCATCAGGTATATAACATATAATTCAAATTTAATTTCAACTGCGTGCCTATACACACGGGGTCTAAAATTAACTTTGCTCCTTCGAAAAATACATCCGATGGAGAGGCAACGCGGAGTGTGTTGTGCAAAATGATGGAATGTGTGTGTGTGTGTGGTGGCCTGGTACTACTATATAACCATTGAAAATCCACATACAGCAGCCGGAAATAGCCTACGGGCGCGAGCGCAGCGGTTTTCAATGACGCCAACTCACGTTGTTGTATCGCTATTATTATCATTATATATATACGTTATAACTGTACACCAAAGCGAAAGAAAGTTGGCTGAAACAGCAACAACGACAACTCGATAAAGATTTTTTTGTTTTTGTTTTTATTTATTATTATTTATAAAGGGTATCTTCAACAATAATCGTTAGGTGGTACGTTCAAACAGGTCGTGCTACGCGAGTCTTGTTTATTTTCCGATGGCGACAATATATATGTGCAAAATGGACAGGATACGCAATATATATTTTACCGCGCGTGAGTTACGAGGGTTTCAATGTTAATTCAATGAAATAAATGCCGATATCGACGACGACGGCGCCCATATGTGTGTACCTATATAATATAGGGTATGCAGTGCGCGCGTGTGATTTATCCGAGACGACTTATTGGCTCGAGATTGAGTTTCCGCTCGGGAGGTGAAAAACTTTTACTTATCAAATTCCGCGGCTATCCGGACCGTACGGTATTTTGTTTAGAATTTCCTATACCGGTACGCCTACAGGTTCATCGATATGTGATTGTGGTGTGCGCGTGTCTCGTATACACAAATACAAATTTTATTGAATTCCGCCCTTGCTAAACGCACCTTACTTTCATACATGTATATATAGGTGGAATTTACATTTTACTTTAACGCCACCGACATACATTGCGGTGGTTTTATTATATATTTTTTTTTATTTGTATGGGGCTTATCTGCGTGAGGACTGCCAATTGAAATTCACATTGACATATGGCACATTGTCCCGAAAATATTGTGAAAGTTACCGTTAAATTTTTGCGCCCGTGCGCCATTTCGACCAAAGAAAAAAGAAAAAAAATCACTCATAATTCAGTACGATGCGCGTGCTGTAAGTGGATGATTCCAACAACGAATTCCTCGCGGCTGCTCCAAAAATAATACCCCGAGCTTTGGGCCGACGCGAAAAAATACACAAGCCTAGTTCACCATTTATGCGAACTAGTCCACTGCAAAGAAAAAAAAAAAAAAAAAAAAAAAAAAAAAAAAAAAAAAAAAAANTATATATATCTTTACATGTATATTGTATACTTTTTAGATACAGGTATAAGAGTCCGGGGAATGTAATACACTTATAGCGCGGGCACGTGTACTGTGTAAGCATGTACTTTTTGCACATGCCCAGTGTATACTTGGGTAAGTAGCGCCGTACCCACGATCCCCTTCTGTACTTCTTCCGTGCTCCGGCGATTGAGAACAGCAGCAAAAGTCCACTCGCCGGGTAGGTAAGTAAGTAAGTATATGTAATATGGCCTTTTAGGGCGAGCCTTTTTTTTGCGAGAGGAACAAGAAATTCGCGAAAGAGGCGCGTGCGAACGCCCTACCTTTTGCTGCGTGTGTGTATATAATTTATACACCGAAGGAAGAACAAAAAAGAAAAAAAAAAAAAAAAACAACAACAACAGGGCAAGGGACAGTATTGCGAATCTGCTCGTTATCTCGTGAGCGCACCGATTTTTCATTATGCGTGTCCTGAACCACGTGGGTGTATGTACGTATAATAATAATATTGGAAGATTTTTCCGAAGTGAGCGAGTTTGTACAAAGTGGTGGGAGGTGTTATGTATTCGCCTAATCGGGACGGAATCTAATTTTCTCGTTTTCAGGAATATTGATGATTATTTGGCCATTGAAGCAACGCAATGTAAATAAAAAGCTTAATGTCCCTGACGACGACAATCAATCGATGGCTCTTGTGTTTGAGAGTAGCGGCGCGCTTTCGAGATTTTATCGGCGCCAGATCGCGGAACGGATACTCCAAAGATTAGATGGACAACGGAGCACTCGAGAGAGAGAGAGAAAAAAAGATATATGTATATTAAAAGTTTATCGTTTCTGTTTACTCGTGCGTATTATTTTGAGGATTTTTTTTTTCAACTGTGGGAATCGCCCTCGTTTTCGGGTGGAAATTATTTTTTTACAAAAACGCGGTGTGGACTTATTGAAACAACCGACGAGGTTTTTAAAATAAATTGCGCGACTCTATAACGCGATTGGTGGGTGGATGGGGAGAAGATATTCTTGTAAATTATGTATCCTGTACGTGCGAGTGGAAATAAAAAGAGAAAGAGAGAGAGAGAGAGATCGTAGGTACGTACACAGGAGGCCAACAACGAAACGTCTTTTTCTTTTTTTATTTTTATTTTTAAGCATAAACGTCACATTTTTATCGTTCAACGGGAGAAGCGGCGGAGGAGGAGGAGGAAAGAGCGAGGGGGATTCCTCAAGAAGAGCGTGGATATATAGGTATTGTGTCGTATTCTTCGGACGCCTACGGCTGGTGCAGCAAACCGAGAGAGTCGTCGTCACCGCGCCGAGAGAATGAAATAAAAAAAGCCCGCTAAAGCGCTCCTCGAGGGGTACACGGGACCAGAGAGGAGGAGGAGTTTTATAAAAATAGTCACCGGCGAACAGGAAAAGAAAAAAAAAAAAATGAGAGAAGAGATCGAAACGAGATCGGCCTCCCCGATGGATGTACCGTCGATGCTTGCGGCTTTTCGGGAGAGCCAAGCTTTTAGAGATACACGTACAAACGCGTTCCTTCGCACGTTGGTGTGGGTGCGAGTGTACAGGCTTTTGGGACACGAGAATACAGCAATATATCTATAAAAGTGTCGCGGTGTCGTTAAACTTTAGATCGACTCTCTGGAGAATGTGACGTGTGATGATTTAGACGTGCTTTTACGTTTTCCTTTGTTTTTTTGTTTCAATTGTACCATTATCTTGGTTGGAACGAGCGCAAACGGGAATCATCAGATGAGGGATACGTGGTATCGGGTAACACCGGAATCGGTGACAATGTAAGCGTAAGTGGGGGGTCGAAAAAATTAGCCAAAGAGAAACATAATCCCCTTCAACAACAACCAGAACGACCAATTGCCCCCGACCTTTTTTTTTTTTTTTTTTTTCTTTTCAAATGAAAAAATAACGATTGCGTATGCTCGACCCAGGGCACACATTATTATACCGTAGCCCCTCGAAAGAGGAGAAAAAAAAAAAAAAAAGGGGGAGATAGAGGAGCTCGAGAGTATCTCGAGGAAGAGCATAAGCAGCCAGCCGCAGCTCTCCAGGACCTCATACAGCAGCACACGAGAGTCAAGGAAAGTTTCTCTCTCTCTCTCTTTCGAGGCAAGGAGGAAAAGGAATGCGGCAGCGTTGGATGGGGAAGGTGGGAGAGAGAAAGCAGCCTGGGGTCCGCAAGGGGCAAGAAACGCGAGAGAGAAGATTCGGAGACTGTATGTGTGTGATGTTCATATACACAGGGAACGAAGACGACCACGAGAACCAGCATAACTACTCGACTCTCGGGACTTACTTGCATTATCATACATACACCCTATATTTGTGTGAGTGGGTATGCGAGCCAAGCGTATATATGTATATATGTGGAGAGAAAGAGCGAGATATACATCAGGAAAGAGTGTGTAGGTATGGGCTTTTAATTCGCGCATGACTCCTTTTCGCTCTCCATTCTTTTGGGCTTATTATTGCACGGTGTTGCTTTTTATTCTTCTTCTTCATCTTCGTTATTTATATTTATTTTTATTTTTATTTTTTCTCCAAACGAGTAGGCTATAGTTANTTTTTTTTTTTTTTTTTTTTTTTTTTTTCATTTAAAGGGGGTGGTAAAGATTTTTACATTTGATACTGCACTTTCACAATGTTTGTGTGTACGTGTATTGTGGACAATGTCATGGTTTTTTTCAAAGGTGCAGGGAAAAGCACAGATGCGTGTATGCGTGTATATTTGTAAGGGATCAATTATTTAATGCAACCCCTGAAATCAATATCGGGAAGGGGTGAGTTGAAGGTTACCCGTGACTCGATTCGTCTCGCTGTTGATACACGTAGAGGGGGGTTTTCCGCTACCTCGTCTTTATGCTAAATACAGATTGACTTGTCATGACCACTCAATGTTCCGAGCCTCAATGTCATCTCGTGTGGATAATATGAATCTGCCTCTTAATCTTGAACTTTTGTTTTGACCTTAAAAAAAAAACTGTTATATGTTGGGAAATAGAAGTGGGTCCCAAAAACTTTCCAACATTAAGCAATCCGTTTCGCTCGTACTGAGACGTAAAACCATACTTATAAAAAAAAAAAAAAAAAAAAAAAAAGGTAAATTGGTGTGTCAAGTACCTAAAAGTTTTCTTTGTTGCTCCAATCACATCTCGCATTATTATCTCATATTCCTCTCACGTGTTTCTTATTCGTCTTATCTGCTTGTGATCTATCAGTGTCATTTGTGTGCTTATCAAAATTTTTTTTCACTCTGTCTCGTGCCTTCGTACTTGTTGGTATACTTATGTCATACACCGACTGTGACAGTACCAAGCTGAAAAATAATGTACATCCAACTAGTTCAGTCGTTTTCATCCGTATTCGTAAGGAAAACTTCTATTTCCCCCAAAAAATTTAACAACAACTTCATCGTAAATCATAAAGGGATAAACCGGGATAAACAGTACATAATATATACTCAAGTCTTTGCCCTCGAAACCCAACCACCATCCCCACATTATCTCGCATTCCCTCGGCGCAACAAGTGTATAAAAACCAAAGTGCACTTTGTCTGTTCTTTCTTTCCATTCCTTCACATTTCAACGTAATGACCTTTGTATGAGCTATATCGCCATCCTTCTTTAACCATTGCATGTGAAATAGCAGCATGTGTATACATATACGTAGTATATGCATTGTGCAAAAGTAATGGGTTACCAAGGGGTTCCGACTCTTTGGGGTGTTTGCGTGTATGTGTGTGTGTATCTACAGACGTGAATGAGTAACGTAGCGATCGAAAGGAAACGAAAGACGAGAAAAGAAGGGAAAAGAGCATATAGTTGTCTTGTACAGTGTTATATATATGTGCGTGGGTATGTGTGTGTGTATGTTTCGTAGTTTACCTGCATGGGCGCGCGCGCACGATATAATACGTCCTTTTTCCCACGCGAAAAGCACTTCTCTCGAGGAAAAGGCTCCCAGCGACAGGTTGTGCAGCAACGGCGATGAGCCACCGGTCGTTTCTTTAATATCTTTGTATCTTTTTTTTTTTTTTTTTTTTTTTTTCAGTAAAGCAGACACGCCAAGTATTGACGTGAGATGAATTTTAAGCCCACCAATAGTATACAGCTCGAAGGCAAGCACTCTATGTTATACGATCGATCAAATTACTCAAATCGCATTAGAGATATACTCTGTATGGGAAAAAAATATTTTGATATACTTAAAACGAAAAACTCGGGGCATCTAGATCTAATTGAAAAAAAATCATATATCACTTTAACAAGGATTATTTCCAGCTGGATTTCATAACTCGAGGAAATTTTTAATGTGTGACGTCGATGGTAATCCTTGTCTCTTACGAGGTGAAAGTCATAATTTTCTTCTGGATTATTTTTAGTTTTAATAAAGTATATATGCAAGTGATAGCTCACACAACAAGCTTATTTATCTGCAAGATATTAGTTGAACGCGTGTATATATATTAACTTACGTCACTTCTTCCATTTCAAAGCCCAAGCAAGCCAAAGTCATTTACCAAAAAAGTGTCAGAAGAAGGACTAAAAGTTAATGCTTGTAATTTTTTTACATATTGCACCCAACGTCCGTACACTGTAACCGTATAGCGTTTCAACACCTATTCACATTGATTCTACTGTGTACTGCCAACGACAATCGCAGCAAAGTCGGAGTTTAGCAATCAATGCACTGGATAATTGTAGCTATTAGTATAGCAATCAATACAATATTTCAGCAGCTCAGTCAAGGTTGCACATTACAAAAACATCATCTTATCTTTATTTCTTTCTATCGAAAAAAAAAAAAAAAAAAAAAAGGTGTAACACAAGAGACTTTGCTGTTCTTAAGCCATTGAAAATACGTGAATACTGACAAATGATTTAATTATTCAAGTATTCCTATCCACGCACTGTACGATTTTTGTTCTTAAGTATGTACGTCCATGTAATAGTATATATGTATACCACCACCTGTGCTCTTGTGACTGTACACTCGATACGTTATAATCATGTAATGATGCTCTATGAAAGAGCAAAAGGAGTATATAACATTGTGATAAAGTTCGTACGACAGAAAGAAAATTAATTGCTTGGCTATTGAGCTGTTATTTTGATTCCAAAAGATCATCCGGAACATAATACATATGGAAATGAATTGCGTGAACTGTTTTCGTTCGGTACGAATATACTTATGGTTTTCGAGATCGCAAGGCCATAATGTATTATATTCTTACTTTATTGCTCGGGATGTTTTACAATTATAGAAATTCAGAACCGAAATTTTGCAGCATAGCCAATCACTTCGATGTTTGCTAAGAAATATGTAATTGCCATTTCGAATTTCACAAAATGTCCCCGGTAACTCTATATGTTGTATTGAAGTCTTTCCCCGCACCGAGATAAGTACCAATGTACTTGTAAAAAGGCTCGAACGAACTAGTTGCAAAGAGAAAAAAAAAAGTCCCACTGGCGTATGATAGAGCAATTCAGCCGACACCAGAGTGGTCCAGTGGTGCACAACATCTCCACACATAATCCTCCTGCTTTTTCCTTCCTCTCTCGGAAAATCGTCTTAATCGACCACCCACAGATGGAGACGTGCGATAAGAGCTCCAACTGCGTCTTGCAGAAATAATAATCAGCGCAGGCAAGGGAAAGAAAAAAAATGAGAACGAGCGAGGGAGAGGCAAGAATCGCGTGTGCACGCGGAGAGAAGAAAGAGAGGGACTCGGCATGGAAAACGACTCCTTTCACGGGCGAGAATATAATGTACCGTTATATTCCACTGCTGCCATACACATGGACACTGCACGCGTGTATATATATATATATGCATACGTGCATGTATATGTATATATCCGGCACACGTGTGAAAGAAGGAGAGATGCGGCGCGCCCATTCAGAGATCTAGTGACTGCAGAGTTGTTATTGCATTGCTTTTTTTTTTTTTTTTTTTTTTTTTTTTTTACTTTAGCTTAACTTTTTACACGTGTGTTGTACAGTGGTGCAGCAACTTTTCATCGATGCCATACACAGTATACACTTAATATTGCATTATTATTATAACGTTTTGTAACGAGTTTATTACGCATGTATAGAGACATATCATACGTTAAAACGTTGATTGATTACGTGCGCGCTTGTGAGTATCAAACAACTCCGGCGCGATAAACCTTTACAACTTATTTTCGTCGTTGATGGTATTTTAATAACAATCTGTCATAGGGTAACGAAGTTCCCGACTTTCCAAGCTTGAGTTTGGAAAAAGAATCGAGTTTCATTTTCCTTCCACTGATGCTACGTGCTTTTTTCTCTTTTTTTTTTTTTTTCTCGTCCGTACGGTATGACATTTGCATCCCACAATATCCTCGTTTATAACGCACTTTGTGCACGACCCATGGAGAGGGAAAGAAGGAAAACGTGCGCGCCTTGCGCTGAACACGTGTGCGGAGCCGAAGGCTTCCGCTGATGTTTCTCTCCCTCCGAACGCGCTGGTGAGGAGAGAGTCAAAAACGAGGGGGGTCGAAGACGCTGTTGCCGGGTGCACGGTGTATGTTAGATATTTGGAAAGAAGACGTAGGGTATAAAGTCTTTCGTGGGATGTATACCTACGGGAGTCGAGTGTTTTTTTTTTTTTAGTGCAAGGGGGTTCCTCTTCGATGCCAGCTTCGGGGTTTTGAGAGATTTTTTTTGGGGAGGGACTTTGCTAGCTTTGGACGTTGAATCGATGGACCTTTGAGAGTATAGGCTCCCGCACTTCCAAGTGATTTCCAACGTGGGACCGAAGAATAAACGTTATAAAACCATTCTCGAAGTAAGTAGGTATACATGGGTACATAACGCGGAGGATCGCAGCAACGCAAAATCACGTAATACACGCCCACTGCGTTTCTCCTTCGATTGCACGGATGTAACTCCATGTGGTTCTTGCGAGGATATGTATTCATCGAGTCTGCCGAGATGCGGGATCGTTTGATAAAACATGACGCGGCGCTTTTTTTTTGGCGAGTTTGGGGCTGTGGTGCGATGAAGAGGAACAATGAGCATATCCATCGATTCCGTTGGAGGTACAATTATGCATAAGACTCGTGTTTTTAGGGAAGGACCGAGTTCTACTGTACAGAAATACAAAGCAAAAAAATGATAAACTTGTTGTGCTCGATTGGTCTCAAATTTCGCTCATCATGTACTGCACCAATCTTATACGTCAAGCTAAAGAACCTGCACCCTGTATTATATAATATATATGCTATTCTGCTCACACGCGTATATATAATCTGATCGGCATAAAAACCTGCATGCGATCCTGACGCTGAACACATTGATCGACAAATCAGATCGTTCTGGCGAAACTCTTTCGTGTACACTCTGCAAGTAGCGTATAGTTTTCTCTGTATGTTCTCGACCACATGATATAGATTATAGAAAACTTGCGCGTCTCTCCCTTCCAAGCAGCGCCCAACATGGCACGTCTACTACTCCGGACATGCCGACCACATTGGATTTTTCACAAGCTGTACGTGTGAATGGGTCATTGATGCAAGATAGTATACGAGACTGATGGACACATTTGGTGAAACAATTAACTTGCGGGGGAAAAAAATAGAGTGCTCTCTGCTTCGCTATGCGTGCACACCCTTCATCTTTGGCTCCGATCTCTCAAAGTTGGATCTTCTTGTGCTTCTCTCGTCGGAAAGAGGAAACGAGGCGAGATATCGGCAAGGACGTTTCCCGTGCACTTCTTCTTTCTCCCGGCATCACGTGTGCGCCTCATAATGTACACCCCGAAGCGCAAAAGAAGAAGAGAAGGAGGAGGAGAAGAGAGAAAACGAGTTGGAGTCGGCCGCTGCAGGTCAAGCCGGTCATCGGCCCTTGAAGGGCCTCTACGGACCATTTGTGTACATATATACGTATACCTATATACACACGTACAGTCATGGGTATGGCGAGCAGAGAGCTTTGGTGCTCCGAGATTTTAATTTTGACCCGCTGATGCTTGCCCCCTCTCTGTTCCCGGTCCTAATGGTGTCTCCTCTTCGGCAGATCGGCAAAATCGTTTGGAAAAATTGCACTACTAACAAGGGACGACCCTTCTTTTATTATTGCATACAGAAAAAGAAAAGAAAAGGTGTAGTCGCGAACAATGAGGTTTGAAATATTAAATTAGCATATACATATAAAACAAACCACGTCGATACTATTATATATTATGTTTATGCCATTGTTTTATGAATTATCAAAGTATCGTACCTCGGATGAAACGGAAATAAGACAGGAAACGATGCTAATCGCGAGGCGAAGAAACATGTTAATGTGCAGTGAGAGACGTGTGGGACGGAAAAAAAAGAAGGAGCGAAGAAACCAGCAGCTGCAAAAGATCAACGCGAAGAGGAGAGTTGTAAATTCGTTGCGTTAATTTCTTCATCAACACTCGAGAATCATTGAGATTCCGCTGGGCTCGTGTGGGCGACCACTTCTACAATATAAACACAAATATATATCACAATTCGTCTCGCGAAGCGCATCATATGCTGCATCGTAGCGTCGACTCTTTGATGAAACGTCGAATATGTAAAGTTTGTTAGGATGACGTGTGTTTTTTGCGCAACCGGTAGGTACGCAATAACTTTGTGCATGAAAAAAAAAAAAAAAAAAAACTATGCATGCAAAACAGGTTGCACCGATGTAAAATCGAAAGAATTTTTCACTCGGAGGACATAAAAAAAAAAATCGTCTTAATCGACC
>NW_019384291.1:3643932-3662364 GCF_000648655.2 Copidosoma floridanum | reverse complement strand
AAAAAAAAAAAAAAAAAAAAAAAAAAAAAAAAAAAAAAAAAAAAAAAAAAAAAAAAAAGAGGTAAACGTCGATAGTATACACGCAGGTACGTCGCGCGTACACCAAAACAAGTCACGCAACTTTGGTTAACGTGTACCCAACACTTGATAAATAAGTTCGGAGGAAAAAAAAAAAAAAAAAAAAAAAAAAAAAAAAAAATGAAAGACTCTGGAGTAATTGTGTGTAGGACGTGTGTTTTAATAAAATATAATTGTAACTACGTGAAGGGAAGAGTGTAGGTGCAGCTGCTGTAAATTTGTGGTTTTTTTTTCTCTCTCAGAGATTCAGTGTTTGGTATACTTGATGTCTCTATTATGGGTATGCAACGTTCATCAAAAGATTTTTACGCGATGTAGTTCTTCGACATACACGCACTGCGTGTAGGTGTAAAAAAGAAAAAAAAAAGAAAAAAAAAAAAGGTCGCTATAAGTGCAGGATTACGCACGGCTATCAATAATCCGAGCTAAATGGATGTGAAAATTATACAAAGTCTGTGGCAGTGCAATCGTCCATTATAATAAAACGCGCGCCTACATCCGGTACAACCCACGCGACACCGTATTCGGAAGCTCATACGTAAAATATGTAACAATATAATACGTTAAACGACGTGACTCTCTTCTCGACACCCCACCATATGTGTAAATGAATTATTTACCAATGTACAATTATTTTGTTGTGTACAAAATGTCAATTGGCACGCAGGTATATGTGGGCCCTAAATGTCGTATATTTTTTATTTTCTACTACAATCACTTGGAGTGGTTGTGCAAAAACGAGCACTATAATATATACTTATCCATACATCGCGTACAGGGGGATGATACATTATTACCTGAAAAACCGCGAAAGTATGACGCGATGCATCACCGCGAGCCGTGAAAATAGTTTGCATTAAAAAAGCCCATGTTTTTGCGCGCGAATATCATTACTATCCACATAGGAGGTGCGAAGCGTTTTCTTTGAGAAATAATAGAAAAAAAGCCACAAACGCGTGCATATACGGTCAAACAGTTGCATCCATACAGAAACTCGCCGACGTCGAGAATAAGCGTATATACATTTTTTTCTTTTCTCCATATAATTACGTGTATTACGCGTGTGCCGTTGGCATTCCTGTGGTTTTAGAAGGTGTATTGCGCGACGTCCGCGGGCACTTTTACATTATTATAATATATATACCTGCGGTGGTATCTGTATACACACAACACACACATTATTATATACATACAAGGATANTGACTAGTCGGTTTTATAACTATACTAGTACAAGTTTTTCAATAGCTTTGGTACAGGATTTTTCTGTCCCATGGATAGTCAATTGAATTTGTATACTGCGCATGGCTTTCTACTGTACCGCGCACAGTACGTGCGCTTATATATGTGTGTGTGTGTGTGTGTATATATATATATATATATATATATATATATATACACTGCAGGAACCCGTCCACGTAACGATCTCTGCCGAAGCCGAGGGCTAATGTCGCAAAAGTATAAACATACCCCTATATACGCCGCACCACCGCGAGCTAGAGAGATTATTAAATTTTATCCTACTCTCTCTCTCTCTCTCTCTCTCTCCTACACGTGATTTGTATACTTATACAGCTGCAAATTTCCACGAACGCGCCCGATGATGATCATCGCTCCTGCTGGTGGTTGTTGCGGAACAAGAGAAGAAAAATAAAAATTCCTTTAGGGTTACATTACTGCAGGACTCGAATGATCTCTTCTTGGCAAATTTGCACCAGATGATGATAAATAATATACCACCACCCGCGTACACGATATTCATCGAGGTAGCTCTCGCAATTGGAAACAAAAAAAATAAAAGTCAAGCCAAGCGATGTAATATACGTGTCCGTGTATAAGATACCTATACATATACGGTGCAAAAGAATAAGAGGAAGATTAGCCCGTTGACCCGGCTGGCGTGGAGCCGCATCAGCTCTCGGGGGAGGCAAGGGGACGGCCGAGTTTTCGCGGGTGGACACGCTCACGCATAAACCACTTTGGCTGAAAAATCTCTCCTCCTCCTCCTCCTCCTCCTACTTTTGTACATATACATATATATATATACATATTTATTTATCTTGCGCTGTCCCTAGAGTTGCGTCACATTCTCCATGTATATATACGTGTAGGGGGCTGCACTACACCTGTGAAAAATAAGAGGAGGAGAAAATACACGCGCGTGACGACGAGATCTATTCGCGCTACTGGGTCACGCGCACGTTTGGGTGTGCTACTCTCTTTCTCTCTCTCTCTCTCTCTCTCGTATATATACTTGAGACTGATACGAGAGAACGAGAGTGTTAGCCGCTGCTCTCTTGTATCTTTTCAATAGATTGACGAGGGGATGATGGTGGTGTTATTTATCGGGCGTGTGTGCGCGCGCGCGGGGATGTAAGTTGCTTTACTTTTATAAATCTCGTTTTCCGGTGTGTGCTTTCGAGAATCGAGGGCGGATGGACTGATTTACAGTTGCATTATGTCAGAGGTACATTATATTATATTTGGAACACATGCCACGATCATGGCGGAGGGAAAAGAGATTATTATTGTTGTTTTTTTTTTTTATTGCTTGTTTGTAAATGTTTGTCATGCGAAATATTATAACGGAAGTGCTGATGATGAAATTTCAGCAATATGTGTGTATATTTATATCATACATACTATATTTATACAGGTCGACGAAGCAAGTTTGTATTAAAGTCGACGCGGGTGCGCATAAATAATCGTGCTTCGATTTCTCTTTGATGGAGAAAGAAAGAGAAAAAAAGGAAATCGGTATACATGTTTATGTTTATTAATTTTTTGCACCTATATAATACAAGTCTCTCGTCTCGCACTCCCTCGAGTATCAATTATTCGATCTCTGTATGAGTACCTACATAATGACACGTTGCAAAAACCGAGGCAAAAACATAGCTGGTGGTTGTTGCTGCCGGTGCGGGAAAAAAAATGTACATAAACGTTGATAAATTAAAGTTGGCGTAACGCTTTGATGTGTCTCTTTACTATCTATGTCTATTTTTCACTATACATATATTTAAATTCGATCGCAATTTTTCTTGCAAATCCGATTCAACTTACCGAAGCGCACGTAAAGATGATCAATCATTAATCACCCTTTTTGAATGAGAGCCATCAAAAAATAAAAAATGTATTACGCTCTCTAAATGAGTTATGCATGTTGTCTTGGTAAAAATAAAAAAAACATTTGCCTATAACACCACGGAAGTGGGAAATGAAAATTAAAAATTTCAAAAAATTACTTACCTTAATTATACGTGGTAAAAAAAAAAAGAAATTCAGTAATATACCACTCGCGCGTGCCTCTGGATATTCGGGCACGCGCGTTTCGCCCGTCTACGTACGTGACGTAGGTATATTATATTTGTAACTCGATAGCCACACCGACCGATCATATCCATATACACCCGACGCCGCGTATCTCGGCCCATTTTTTAAATTACGTTCCCCCCCCCCCCTTTCTTTTTGTATCCTGTCGCAAGGCGCCCTGTGTATAATACGCGCGCAAGGTATCGAATACCGATTTA
Source organism: Copidosoma floridanum (assembly GCF_000648655.2). Next base: position 3,658,758 of record NW_019384291.1, on the reverse strand, counting down.
CGGGGGTGCGTATACTGTGATATTGCCAACTTACAACTTGACGAAGAACAGAAAGAAAGAGAGGACGCACACAAGCAAAAATAATTAAAAGACCCAAGTATTGGCTGTCGATTTGTAAGATACGTCGTAAAATATCTCTCGCGCCTTTTACGACGCCATTACACATTTACGTACGGAAGAAGCGACAATTATAGCCAACAAAGCGTCACGGTAAAAATTTTTCTTTTCGCACAGAGCGCCGTTAACGGGTGTATACAAGCTCGTTACTGTACATGAATGCGTGCGTGGAGAATTTCTGAAAACTGAAGGAAAAAAAAAAAAAATAAAAAAGACTTTCCCTGAGTAGACACCATCAGAGACGACGAGTTATTATCCGAGAAGCAGCCGCGTTTGCTCATTCATAGTCGCAATATTAGCCCATTCACGCTTGCACTCGTATGTATATACGTATAGGTATAGGTACTGCGCATAGTATATCTCTCTAATTTGCGTTCTTGCAGCTGCGGCGAGAGAAAATTAGACGCAGGTATATATATTACAAAAGAAGACACGGCAAAAGGTGTCCGTCAAGTGGAAATTTTGCAACAGAGTTTTTTTTTTTTTTTACAACTTTTGCTTGGGAGGAAAAAAAGAATGGTTTTACTTTTGGAGTATAGCTACAGGGGAAAAAAAAAAAAAAAAGTTGAAGAGGGAGAGTTTGCGCGGTGCGTGCGACCGAGCTTTCTCTCGGGCGCGCAGCTTTCCAGGATCCAAACGAGTTTTTTTCGACAATGATCGTTTATATACTTATATACATGCACGAGAGAAACGTGGAGGAAAAAAAAAAAAAAAGGTTGGAGAGGACACAAAACTGCACGCGTACATGTATATGTGTGCGCACGCGTGAAAGGCACCTGCGGGGCAATTCGGTCTCTGCTGTTTGTGTAATACGTATTAACTCGATAATCGACGCTTGATTTATGTTATTATCCTCATTTGTGACGATCAGAAACGAGAATGTGCAATTATTATTACTTTCTTCTTTATTTATTATTATTATTTTTTTTTTTTTTTCGCAAATCACGTTTTTTTATTTCTTCAAACTATACACTTCAAGCCGAACATACAAGGCAACATAATATATATTATGATTATTTGAACAAAACAATCGTCCAAGTAAGACTTCAATTTTTCATTTACCTCCACGCGCCCACATTTAAAACCAAAATTAATGGACGCGTGTATATATTACAGGTGCGGGCGGACGCACTATAATAGTAATAATAATAATCATCCCCCCGAATTGCGTAAGCAGAAGCAGATCGCGCCATTAATAATTTTAGGCGACTGCAATAAATCGCAGTAGCAGCTCTACAGAGGGAGAGGGGCTCCATGTATGTATATATACATATGCCGAGCGAGCTTTTTATATACATTTCACAAACACGGCCGTACCATCGCAAAATGTATACGTGTTAAAAAGGCGCGTGCTCGTAAGCATATATATATATATATAACGTACGAGTGAGCACCTCGTAAATTCGTCCGCCGGCAATTCGCTTATAAAAAATAAATCGAGGCTCTCCTTCGCGCGCGCGCGAGAGAGAGGGAGCCGCAAGGAATCAAAGCTCGTGCTGTACATTATGGTGCCATTTTAGCAAAACCGGGGGTACATAGAGGAAAGACTGACGCAATTGCGCTTACCAGAACAGGGAGGACCTATTACGGTTGTACCCGGTTGCGGATTAAAATTGCGCTGGACCGGCTTTTTTGTTTTTTTTGTTTCTTTGCTTCTTTGAAAATTGCTCAATAGTATAAGGTATATACAACACCCCTCGCGCGCGCGCGCATGACAGACGTTGCAATTTCATCGTTCGGGTTCCCCAGTTTTTTTTTTCCTTCCATCGCCACACGACGACGATAACCGGCTGGCTTCTGTGGGGCTTGTAAATAATTGTCCGAACGCGCGACTACCGAGTTTCTGCAGAAACGCGTCCTTTTTTTTGCTGCTCCTCATGACCATACGATCGTTTGTTTGTTGTGTCTGTAATGTACATCACAAAGTGTCCAGGTTTTCTCGGTAAAGGTTGCGATTTCACGTTTATATGGATTACACGCATGTATATCAGCAGGGCCATTTTTTCCTCATCGATATGGGTCGCGATCGAAATTCGTATCAGCATCGGGTGGGGGGGGGGGGCCATGTGTTGTATACGATGTCTATAGTGTGGCTGCTGCTGCTTATTTTCACTTGATCTCTTTCGAGCAGCTCCTCCTGACTTGAATTCCGCGGATACTCGGCTCTTCGCTCGTACGTGTGAATATACGTGTATACCTATACTCGCGCGGCTATATTCGTCTTACTTGCGAAACGGAGATACCCCCATCAGAGAGAAAGAGCAGAGGCGAGTTGAGAAAAACACGCCTCGCACTATGCGCTCCTGGATCTCTATTCCGAAAGATGATGGGTTTTGACGCTCCAAGGAAGCTGTTGGATAAAGACTCTTGTGCTTGTACTCCAAAAGAGTTATGTGTACATGGGTATGAGGACTATAGGTATGTTACACGTACATCATGGTATTGTTGTTCTAGATCAACCATGTTACATACACATATATATGTCCATCTGTGTGCTATAATATGCGGGGACAGTTATAAGTATCCGATATTCATACTTATGTGACGTGTCAAACTTTCTTGAAACGTATGATTACGCGGATTATGCGTCGATGCATACATTTGATTCGCTATGTGCGTGACAGCGTAGTCGAGTCCACTTAATCTTTGTGTTGAATAATTTAGATAAAAATGCGCGATTATACATCAGAAAAAAGTACTAATAAGTAACTACTAAACGGTAAGTAAATGTAGTCATGACGCCCAAGATACCGCAAAATCATTACATAAACGCATTAACTTTGCAATTAAATTTATGTAAGGATTTAATCACCGCGGTGTTAAAAATCTCAAATCTCACGGCAAATATGCATCTTTGTAATCACATAACAGGTCGATTGGAAACAATTTAATATTGTTGCAAAATACACACCCGAGTAAATTTAATTTCGTTTTATTGATCATCTGTATTCACATATATAGCTATACACGGCAGAAGTCGAAACGCGCTCTGTGCTCCGAAACATAATATTACATACACAAACCGCCCGCATTCCTTGTGGCTTTATGTGTGTGCGCATTCCGGAGTATTTACAAGGCGTTCGCGACCCGCTGCAGTGTGTAACGGCAGCGGTATTTTCGACCGTATCTCCTTCTGCTCCGAATTACCGATCAAACCCAACCCGTTTCACGCACCCGCAAAAGAAGTGATAAAATTATAAACAATCAAGTGTTTGCACTCACCTTCATCGAGAAGACGCTCAATGTGCATGAACACATTGGGAAAGGCCGCTAGCTGTTTCCTGTCCTTGAGCAACTGCGACAGGTAATCAGCTATGCTCTGCGTCGTCGAGTTATTGGCGTTGTCGCACATGGCGAAATCGATCTGCAGGATCAACTCGAGGCAAAGGAAGGCTCGGGCCCTCCTTACCGATCCTCTAACTTTTTTCCAATTGTTTTTTCCCACGGAAAAAACAACGGTATATGGCTCTTATCTTTCCTCACACCCAAAGAAAATATACGGTTATAAACAAATTAGCTAAGAGAGAACCTAACCTCGACTACAATGCTCTGATGGCTGCACTTGAGAGAAGCTGCATGCATGTGTATATATTTTATATATAAGTATGTAGGCGTATGTATATACGGTGATGATCCGGGGCCCCCGCAATTTAGGAGGAGAAGAGGGCGCAGGTCACACCCTCTCTCTTACGTCTTTATCTTCTTGCTTTGTATGTAATACACCGTATGGCTGTGTATATAGACACACGTATGTAGAAAATAGGTGCCCCGGACGATCAAAGATCTCGATCGATTTCTCAACAATAGCAGTACGCACAAGTATGCCGTGCCTCTCGTGCGCGAGAGGTTAGAATTTTACACGCGACGGGGAGAAACAGTCGCAGCGGCAGAGCTTTATTTGTCGGTATGTTGTGTATACACAGAAATTCCAAGGCGGCAGCGACGGTGATTATCGCATCAGAACTCCAGCAAGAGAGGATCACCAGATTCCTTACCGCGCGCTGACGATGTACTGATATATACTGTGATGAGTAATTGTCGATTTTCTTGTGTATACTCTCGCGACTGCTGTGATACACGATTGATTACGACTGTATTGTTGTTATCCCACAAATAGACTGCACGCACACAGTATCAACACACTCTCAAGTACTTGTAGGTATTATATGATATTGTAAACACGATCACAGTTCGGAGTCGGCAGTCTTTTAAATGTACAATTGCTGTTTTTTTTCAATGCGCGGGAGAAACAGGGAGTGAAAAGGATAAAAGTACTCCCGAGGGTGTGTTTCTTTTTTTTTTTTTTTTTCCTAAGGCACGAACGCGTTAATGTACAACTATACACGCTCTCTCTCTCTCTCTCTCGATCTCCCGCTACGTGTTGTTCAGTTGTATGTTGACGCTACGAAAGCCTCAGCTCAACTGCGTCGCATGTACTAATGTACTTCACTACTTCCTCCGGCCGTACAATATACGAGCAGTATACGACGATTCGAGTTTGGTCGGTGACGGCGGCGGCGAGAGCGGGCGGACAGACAGAGAGCAGCGGAGGAGGGGGAGGAGGAAGAAAGTAGAAGGTGCAGAAAAACGCCCCGATCCCCGATACCTATCAAGAAGGAGAGAGAAAGAGATGGCCGTAACGCGCTTACATGCACGTTATCTCTGTTTCGCTCCACACTTGCAAGGCAAGCATGTTCTTTTTTTTTTATTTCTACATGTACTATATCCTCGACTCCTCGTGCACGATCTCCTTCAGGGTGGGGGTGGGAGCAAAACGAGTAGAATCAGTAAAAAGATCGGCGTGGCGGCGAGGTATAAGTAGTCGTATAGTGTACCTGACGGGTGACGCGATGCCGGAAAGGAGGGGGATCGAAGACGCATGCGCCCGGAATTGTTTATGTATTACCTATATATAAAGCTCCGAAACTCCGATTTCATATACATATAATACATGTGCGGATGTGCCCCTTTCGCAATCGCGCATATTAGGTGATGCATGTACGGGATTCTTGTTCATCGTACCTATCTTATTTTTCGCAATTTAGGTATTTATATTGTACTATGAAGTTTATATTTTTGTAGCGGGTACGTGACGTATTTTCGCATGGCTATCCAAATAACGAAATGCCAAAAATTAGGTCAATAACTTTTTGACCGATCTAGCAGAAGCAAAGAGGATTACGTTCTTACCGATCGAGTAGGTGTCGATAATTCTTATGAATACCGATACCAATCGATCTCTGCATTGTAAATTATTGCAAAATGATAAATTCCGCAAATTTATGATTTTTCACTGACTTTCTCTCTCTCTCTTTAGTAAAGTTGAATGAGTACTTACTTTAAAAACAATTTGTTTTTTATTTCCAATTTATTAGTTTATTTGGAATATTCAATGTAGCAACTACTAATAAACTTACCGTTGTAGAAAAAAAAAGTATACTAAAAAAAAATACAGTAGTTACACATGTTTTACATGATTCTTGCTATTGCCGAGTAAAGTATGAAGGTGATTTGAATTTTATTAAAATCGATAACTGCTTATACCATCCAGAGGAATACAATATTGGGTACAAGAGCAGTTGGTTGAAATTTTCAACCTTTTTTTTTTTCTTCAGTAACTGATGAATTGGTTTTAAAGTAAACAATGATAAATTTAATTTGCCACACTTAGTGGGTAATCTTTAAAGATAAATACCCATAGAGCTCCCAAATTACCCCCAAACAATGTCAGTTGCTAAATTAATGGAAAAGCCCGGTCTGATATACACACAAATGATTGATAATACGATTAAAATGAAAAAATAAAAATTAATTTGATTTATCGATCAGTGAAAGACAGATTATTACGAGCTCATTCGCTCATAGACGAGAATAGATCATAAATAATAAAACAGTTGCATTAGCACGAAGAGGTGCGATACACCACCTCGACGCCCACTATCCATATATATTTTCTTTCATACAAGCATGTATAGGTACTGTGCATGGCACCCGTAGAACACTTGTGGTCGTGTATAAATACATTCGTTCTCTCGCCATCCTGCAACAATGAGCCCTTTCTTTCTCCCTCTCTACCTCCTGCTGTTGATTTTACAACATTTCATGAACTTGATTCTCAGCAACAATCATTCAATGTCTGCAGGTTTTATCGTTTTTCATGCCATTTCAACTCCACCACCGATAACACTATTATCGTTATCATTAATACAATGTGCACACGAGTTACGCATCTTATTATTTTAGGTACACCAATTTTACGCTCAACGAAATAACCGATTTATACGAGCACATCCTGTGTTTTATTATTAAAAAAGAAAAAAAGAAAATAAAAAATAACAAATCCTTGCATACATTAAAACACACGGGTTTGAGACGTCGATCGGTTTATAAAATAACGATATCATCTCAGGACCGCGTACAATCAAAGAAATCAAACATATATAAATGCGAGTAGAGGAGTCGAGCTTTCAAAATATCGTCTATGTGTATATATACAATGAGCTCACGCGTGGGTCGCGCAACACCATATTTTACACGGGTGCGCTCCTAAACAAAAAAAAAAAAAAAAAAACCTTTTTTTTACTCTCTTCCGTACGCGAAGAAAAGAGGGGATTACACAAGAAAAATGAAAAAAGAAATCCAAGATTCGTCATTTCGTTCGGTAGGTCTACAAGGCGACAGTGGGCGTGACGAAATTTAACGCGCTCGTTTAATAAAATGACTGTGTTTTTGTAGCCGATCGCGCATTAGCATTTTCCTACTCGCGTTTCCGGCGAGCGTCCGATAAATCGGTACTCTTTTTTTTTTAACTCACGGACACGCGCGCACGAAATTTTCGCACCTACGCGTCCACCTTCGTTCTCGTTATTATTATTTTTTTTCTCCCCCCTCCCTCACGTGTACGGTGTAAGCAACCGACGCGCCTACTAATGTTTATGGGCGAAGAAACGGCCCGCGTGTAGTGAGCTGCGATGGCCGGCGAGAGGCTAATTTCGTTTCACGCGCGCGTGCTGATCTCTTTATTTCTTCATTCCGGGAACACCTTTTCTCTTCCTCTCTCTTTATGCTTTTTTTGCTCTGCTCGCGTTTATGAGAGCAAGTACACGCTATTTCACTGCTCCGCGAAAGAAATCATCGTTTGTAAGCGCGGGTACTTGATGCTGTCGGATGCAAAAAAGTGAGATGTATAAGGTGCAGGTAAGCGCATTTTCATCTCCAATTGCACGCGGGGTTGGAGAGTTTGTGAGAGATTTTAAAATGAACGATCGGATCGGATGCTGGAAAAACCAAGTGCAATCAGATCCAAGAGCATACACAGCCGCGAATGTAGGGAAAAAGTATGGAATAAGATTCGGTTCGAGGAATCGCTCGTCGAGCGTAAGTGTTAACGATGGGCTCGGAAAAATGATTCCTTTTTCATCCTTGACGCGTCTGGGTGGATTGGCAACCTGCGGTCATTTTCCTCCTTGTAATGAAAAAAAAGGCCATGCGCTTTTATCATACCACAATGGACTTTGATTATTCACCTATATAATTATGTACCTACACCTGTATCGATGGAATTGAATCGGGTCGATGATTTTCTTTATTTCCCCTTTTACCTGTACAATATGCAACATACTTACAACTTTACAGAGCAAGAGTAAAATAGGATACTCAAGTGTTTGCAAATTACTTGTCAATATTTTACAAGAATTAATCGTAACTCGATTACTATGATATATACTAGAGCGGCAAGAAAAAAAAAAAAAAAAAAAAAAAGAGGTAAACGTCGATAGTATACACGCAGGTACGTCGCGCGTACACCAAAACAAGTCACGCAACTTTGGTTAACGTGTACCCAACACTTGATAAATAAGTTCGGAGGAAAAAAAAAAAAAAAAATCAAGGCAAAGTAAAATTTCTCACCATCTCGGACCATAGAGAGTAGATGGAATGGTATAATACGAAAGGTGGGGCTTCTCTCATCAACTCGAGAGTGCATGCATGGATTTATATATAATAGGTACACACTTTGTCCTCTCCGCCAACGGAACAATGGGATTGCCACAGTCCCTCACGAAGAAGCGTATATACCTACAATGTATGTATATATATACCTGATGCCTCTCGTTCATTATGCAACAATAAAAATAACAACACGAGACCACAATGACGAGGAGGAGACTCGTACACGTGAATTGATGCACGTAATGAACAAGTCACTTTCATACAATAAGTGCTAATGATTGAAGCTACATACAGGTTTTTGTGTAAAACGTATGGGTAAGGTATAAACCCTATACTTCCATACATCGGACTGATTGCCATTAGTTTCGCTCTCTCGCATGATTGGTCCCGTCACTTTGTAGCTCGTATATGCCAATGACCCAAAATGGTCCCTGTGAGCTTTTATCATTTTAATTGGGAATGCTTTAGCACAAGTCTTTCACGCCGACATGTATATATAAAACAATGCAGTGTCATCGAGTAGTGAATCGCATCATGTGTACTGGGTGTGCAATAATCAATCGCGCCAACACCACTCGGTATGCATAATTAATAACTTTAGCGCCCGATGTATTAGCGACACCGATATACCTACGCTTCTTCTTCTTCTTACTCGCGACAGACGATGACCTCATTAGGGAACACGATTTATCGGCGCATACAATATTTTTCCTCTTCTCTCGATTCGGGAGGATTATTTAGCAGCACGATTCTGCTTCTTTTTTTTTTTTTTTTTTTTTTTTCTTATTACTACACTGAGCGGGAGCTATTAAGATTGTCGTTTCCGTTCTATAATCGTCGAGTGTAAACTGCGAATCACATGTACACTTTGTCGGATGAATTTGACCATGTCGAGCTTGTGTGTATAAAACTGCGCGAGGACGATCGTTCGCGTTTACGAGTCCCCCGAAACGATTGTATACACACCTACATGTGATATCCGAGCGTCCGCTGATTAGTATCTCTTGCATATATGTATGTAAAAAGGTGTTGAAGATCGCTAGGTGGAAAGGAAGAAAGGAAAGAAAAACGCAAAGATTCATATTTCGAGATGTATACAGCGTTTACGGAGGGGAGAAAAAAAAAAAAAAAAAAAAAATCGATGGAAATCGTTTCCCCCTCCGTATCTTATGTGTATGTATAAATTATTACAAAACGTTCTCCCCGCGTGTGTGCGTGTCGCGTGGGTGCCACGCGCGAGATCTCTATGCCATATATACCTATACCCGGTGTAAGGTATTTCGCGCGCGTGGGCGTCGCAAAATGTGCGCGCTCGGCACACCGTATATTTTATATACCTTGTGAAAGTGTATATGGACGGCTCGGATTGTTGGCTCCTTCGTTCATTTCTTCATTGGGTGTTGGTTTTTTTGATAATAAAAATAAGGAGTGCTCATTATAGTCGACTATACGTATACTTTTTCAATCCAAACTCGATGCCTCCTCCCCACACGTGTTGATTTTTCATCCTTTTCGTACTACCTGCAATGTTGTATATACACATATATTATGTAAATTTAACGCAAAAACAATAAAAAATACTGGCTGCATGGCCATAGCGAAAATCGAACTTGTTCCAGCTCGTGTAGAGAAGTTGCTTTTTCTTATCAGCCGCGCTGCCGTCTCGACAGCGTGAAATACATATAATACTTGGCACGCGTGTAAGTATAGTACACGTATGTATAATTATGTAGACGCTGGTGTAGGCACAGACACGCGTCGGGTTTTTCTTTTTTTTTTTTTTTTTTTTTTTTTTTTTTTTTTTTTNTGGAAATAAAAAAAATCGGTTCTTCGGTTGGTTGTTTTTTTTTTTTTTTTTTTTTTTTTTTTCATTCGCACACGCGTGGAACCGGCAGTTTTCGATAGGGTACACAAAAAAATGCGCGCTCGCATTATATATTCCTCATATTCCCACTGTCTAACCAACGATTTACACTTGATTTCGACGATATAATAAAGCTTAATCGTACACGCCGATTGGCGCATCTCTGACTTTATAAATGCAGATGGTGCACCACCAATTGGTACTCGCGTTTGCCCGACTCGCATCGTTATGGGATGTCCATCATCGGAAGTAAGTACGTAAGTATATATAGATTCTAATATTTATGGAGAAATAAGCGTGCCGATGTACAGCGCGCGTGGGTCTCGTTTGGGGCTCGATCGGAAAGGCGCCGGTGGAGTAAAGCGCGCGTGCCGATTTTTCTCGCGCAAGGCTTTTTTATATTGGAAACGTGCAGCGTGTGTGCAACAACGAGGGGCTCGACCGTTATTCGCCCGTGTGTATATGTATATGACGAGTGGCGAGGAGCACTCGGGGTGACTTTGTCGAACCTTGTGACATTATATTGTAATGAATAAAAAAAAACAAAAACAAAAAAAAAACAATATTTAGGCAAAAGGTCACAATAAAAAAAGAAAAAAAAAAAAAAAAAAAGAGGAAAACAGGCACCAGCAGATAGAGATTTTTCTCAGGTGTATGTATGCCACACAAGTGTAAGTACATATACTTGTATAGGAGTGTACGCTCGGGTGATGGAGTCGCTTGCGAGAGAAAGGGCGAGTATAGCACGGGAGTAAGTATATACGGGGGGAGGGAGGCATCGGCACCGAGTTACCGTAATATCCGGTTAATCCGGTCCACTCCTTCCTCTCTATATATACGTAGGTACTTGCTGCATGTACACCTATATGTATACGCGGCCAGAAACGACTGGGAAAGAGAGGCATGTACGTATGTATATATATATATATATATATATATACATTGTATACTTGTAACGCACCTCTCTCGATCCCGGCCTTGCGACACGCATATTACGGCCACCAGCGCGCAGCATCACATCTCTCGTTTCTTTCGACTCATTGAGATTTCCACCCACGCGGAGATCTTTCCTCCTCCCCCCCTCGTTCCCCTTGGGTCGTTGGGCCGTTGTTTGTTCTGGAATCTTTTTTTTTTTTTTTTTTCTCTCGTATCAACTCGGGTGAAGCTCCTATACACACGCCTATAGAAAAAGTATAATAATTTATGCGTCTATACGAGGATGATCGGCGCACAAAAATCCGAGGGGACATGGAAATACTCTCTCTCTCTCTCTCTGCGGCCGGAAATGAATTCTTACCAAACAATAAGCACCTACCGCGATATACTTACAAACCTGTTTTATACTCTTTCGTATCCCTGGGCATCCAAACAACACTGGAAAATATTTATTCCATCGATTCCATGGTGGTCTCTCGACGATTTTCCTTGCCTCACAATTGATTGCTCGTTAATACCCCCCCCCTCCCCTCTCTCTCTCTCTGTATATCTCATGAGTGTCCATTGAATTTTCCAAGCTCGAAAGCTTCAGCAATAAGTGCGCATACGTGTACCGCACGCATGACAATCTATCTTCGTCTCCGCAAGTGCAGCGTTAACAATATACGAAGGAGAGTGTCGGAGATCTCGTAGAGGATGAAAGCCGTACATGCGCCAACATTTGGGCAATATATGTACACTGGTTTGTGTTACGTATGCGTTGCACATCGCATAACATAATCCGTACGATGTAACATTATAAACACACACACACACACACACACACACACACACACACACACACACACACACACACACACACACACACACACACACACACACAGAGGAGCCGAGGATAAGTAAAGTGTATCTCCCACGCGCGCGAATTTCGCCGTCCCGGTTCTTCTCTCCCACGCGCCTGCACCCGTGTGTATACATATACATATACTTGTGTCCCAACTTTCTTCCTCCACTCTATATGTGTCATACATAATATATATATACTTACTTTCATGTCCCAGGTTCTTGATTTCGTTTAACTTACGTGCAATCTTGATTTTTTTTTTTTTTTTTCCCTTCATATAAATAAGTATAAAAAAACTTGTACCTTCCCTGTCCCCTTGAGCATTTATACCAACTATTTTTATAGACCTCTTTTTTTTTTTTCCTTTTCTTTTTTTAGAAAAAATCTCTAAAAGACGTCGCAAATCTTTTCCATCTTTCGTTCCGAATCTTTGGAAGCTGACACATGTGAGTAACGCAAGAAGGCGTGTTACCCCCGTCATTCCGAGACACCCGTGCGACACGTGGGCTGGCTCTTCCCCTCGTCTCTCCTTCGCTTGGAGTCTATTTTTTGGGTATTGTGCGCGAATACGAACGCGAGGGCTGGCGAAAGGACGTGGCTTCGATCAAATGGTTCTTTTGAGGTCGCGCAAGGACAATCACTGCAAAGACCTTGGATTAACCATGCATGTACGACGGTTGAAAGTCGTGCTTGCGGAAGCTCGATTTGAACGGGAGCTGCGAAGTAAGGGGATGGTACGGGTGATTTCATCAATATTTATGATTGTTTTGGTGCACAGGTACATGTGTATGTTTAACGTGTACGAAACATCACGACGCGGTGAAAATATGAGGAAAGAAACAATAAATAATAACAATAACAATGATGATGATGATGATGATGATGATGATGATCCGTGATTAATGTATGTATGAATCTTTCGTGTACACCCACGACGTGTCTCATGATGCAAAACAGCGAATCCTCGATTCGCCCAAGATTAGAATATTCAAGATCGTTCCAGCATCCACGTCGAACGAGCGAATTTACATCCGAGGCTCGTTAATAAGCCCGTAACCTTGGCTTTTTGCGACATTAAGGCACAACCACGCGAGGCTCGTTAACGTTTTCATACACCCACTACTGTGTTTTGAAAAAAAGAGAAACAATTTTGTGGGCGTGAGCATCTCCGTAATAGTACACGCCAAAGCCATTAAGAATCAAATAAGGACGCGTACAAATGAGATTTCTCCCGCGTTGTTCGCTGCTAGGGACAAAAGTTGGTCTTGGATATGGTGACGGCGTTGCATATCTGGGGGCGATTCGTCACGTATAGTCATTACTGAGCAAAATAAAGGCGTTTGTGTTTTGTTATACTCGTTAATGGACTTTTATTCAACAGTTTTTTTTTTCTTTTTTGTTTTTTCCATCATTATAATTTACAGTATTGTTTTCATTAATAATAACAAAACGTACGTTGTTCAGGTTGTAATTAAAAAAATAAATCAACTCTTGGTTACTCGATTACGCGAATATTCAAATAAAAATACTTTGACCAACGACCTGTGTACGTATTACGTAAGAAATTGTGCTACCCCAATCCGAATTCTAATGGTCCCGCGTCTCGAGTCGACTCGACACGACACTGAACTATGATTATGCTAAGTGTGTATGAAAAAAAAAAAAAAAAAAAAAAAAAAAATGTAAAATGAACCTCCATTTTTGTTGCAGAGAAACAAATCTTGTTTATTTGGAGAAAAAAAATAATCAGTACCTATTCCACACAGTACAGTCAACACAACAACTCTCTCCAATCGGCCGTGCCTCACCTCGAAAACTGACGCCTGTCGTTTTTGTTGTAGGGCTTGCCAACTTGCCTGAAGGTCTTGGTGCGCTGGACTCGCTTGACAGCCCCGGACTCGGCGTTCAAGTTCTTGAAGTAGCCGTAACCACCTCCGCCCAGGCGCTTGCGTGGCCGCGAATCCTTGCCCACTCCCACTTCTGTTGCAAAGGCCTTGGTTAAGGAAAACACGCGATTGCTGCGAAAAGACAGGATATTGGGAGGAGTCGCGGGTGTGGTATACATACAGTCACGGGAGTTGATTGCGGATCGATTTTCGTTGTGATTTATTGGTAAAAAGGATACTCAAATCGACGTTCGGTGGCACGACGAATCCAAAGGACTTGGCTGCCTTCACCAAGTCCAGGGTCTCGATGTCGAAGATCTGCTTGAGGTGGTGCGAGTCGTAGGCGCGCACGTACGCCTTGAACGCTTCCTTGGCCGATTGGTTCAAAAAATAATTTTTCCCGATGAGCTTTTCCAGCTGGAAATAAAAAAAATCGGTTCTTCGGTTGGTTGTTTTTTTTTTTTTGTTTCTCTCTTCTCTGATAATTCGAGGATTATTTTTGAAAAGTAAATATTAATATTATAAGTAGTGGGATTCTCATGTAACTGTACTTATAGGGGGGGGGGGAAATGAGAAATGCTCGGCGACCTGTTAAATAAAGATATCCAAAGTGCGTCAAGGCACACGGGGCCCCAAAGGCGAGAACAGCTGCAGTTTTTTTGTTTGCTTTCGTATGTACTATGAATCGTCGATACGCAAAGATCGATCGCTCGTGCGCGCGTGCATTATTTTTCGTCTCTGATCGGTAACTTGGATTGGATCGATCGAGCTGTTTTTGCGAACAATTATCTAATCCATCGTCCACAGTGGATGGAACAGAAGGAGAAGAAAAAAAAAAAAAATCGGCTTCCTTGGTACGCCACTCGGGTGCGTCGAGGAGGCCTCTAGCACACGGGACCTGAATCCCAAATGAAGCGCACAGCCATTGTTTGCTCCGTTTGCTCGTTTCGATGTATGATGGACTACGCGTAAATGCAGCTTACTATGCGACACTTGCGCACAATATCAATTGTCAACGTTCATCTATGAGGTGTACGTCCTCCCATCTCGTCCTTTGGCGCCTTGACAATATTATTACTGTCGATCCATGTTTAGAAAAAAAATATTTGTAGGTATGTGGATTGACTTGTGCATCCAAGTATCAATATATTCACTCGCATCCGATTACTTTTTACATTTTCCATTTGAAAGACTCGGGGGGGGGGGGGAAAAATGCCCATGGAGGCACG
>NW_019384291.1:3588621-3642927 GCF_000648655.2 Copidosoma floridanum | reverse complement strand
TTTTTTTTTTTTTTTTTTTTTTTTTTTTTTTTTTTTTTTTTTTTTTTCATCCTCCCGGTCGTTACGATTTTTCGTGACTCGGGATGTGTCTTATACGTATTTCATTGGGCTCGTTTTACGCTTAGTTGGCGTCGTTAACGAATCTTTATTATTTCTTCGTTCGGCCAGTGTACATTTATACACTCACTTTAACGTGTATACGTACGGTAACGGTGTACAATACGAATAAGAAAGGACGCGGGCGCGCTTGCAAAAATACGCGTTGGTTTCAATTTGAAGGATCGTTTGTTCGTTTTATCGTAAAATAAACTATAAAGTTATCGACCGAGATATGCACCTTTTTTTTTTTTTTTTTTGTTTTTACCAAGTCACATATCAAAAGTAGATCACCTATAATAATGCAGTGTTATTTGGAGCAATTAGTCGAATGAGCTTACGTGTATGCGTGCATCGCGCGTGAATATTTCAAATTGCTGAAAAATTAGGTTGAGCGTGTATAATATAATTATATGCGTCGACTCGAAGAGACTTTTTCGAAATTTCGGGCTAACGAGGAGTCCCCCTCTCGTTTAGCAAAATTAACGAGGCGATGAATCACACAAAAGCTTGGGCTGAATACTTGTTGTGAAAAACTAAAATAGAGTGCGCCTTTTTTCCGACTTGTGGCTTAAATAATCATCTTATTTGACCCTTCTCCTCCTCGTATGGGGAAAAAAAAAGTTAATATCTTATTATGTTCTCACATCCGCGAGAATTTGCCTTTCATTCGTTGTCAGCGGAGCGGAGATGTACAGTTACCATATCTCAGTGTCAAGGGGTATGCATACGTGCCGTGCCGCCTCCCTAGTTTTTTAAAGCCCTTTCATCCGTTAGCTTGTATACATATCATGCGCGTTTGCTTGCAACGCACTCTCGTCCTCTCAATTTTGCTGTCCAACTTTGAGAAACAAGCAAACCACTTGAGTTTTATTTTTAATCGCCGATATAAATCTTACTCTCGGATTTACTGCCAATTAGTCCACCTGACCGTCGGGATTATCATACAAATGATTATTCCACCAGAACAATCAACCGAGACCTGTATAAGGAGGAGGCTCAAACGTTGGATGCAATTGCTCACGGAGCGCCAAAAATGATCGTCGACTCGATTACCGCTAATGGTCGTTCGTTCGTGCGTAGAAAAAGGCCATTAGAGTGTACACCTATTACAGTGCCTCGAAAGGTTGTTTTTTTTTTTTTTTTTTTACGTTGAGTGGCATAGCCTTGGAGCATAGCGGCAATTAATTGCTGTACAGAGTCGTTGGTTGCCAGGATGCGGTTAGAGCGATAACTTTTAAGCGCGCGTCGTGCGTGCGATCGGACAGACTCTCTGTCGAACTCCAAAGATTTAGGATAGTGATAATTTACATTTTTTTTTTCTTTTTCTTACAATATACATTTACCCTTGCCAAAGTGTTGTTGGAAAATGAAAGAGCACTCACCTGTAGTTGAATGTCAGCTATTTTGTTCCATGAAAACTCAAACTCGTTTACAGAGACTTTGGCTTGTTTCAAAAAACGAAGGAAACCGACTTCTTCGGGACGTAGAATCAACAAGGCATGACCGGACGTATCTATACCGCGAGCCGTTCGACCAACTCTGTGAATGTACTCCTAAAAGGTTTTGGAATGACAATTTTTCAACATATGTTTTACTTCTGATCTTTATTTTGATATTTAAAAAAAAGTCCAAAGTTTACCTTTGGATCATCTGGCGGATCATACTGGACAATCCAGTCTACCGCAGGAATGTCAATACCTCTGGCAACTACATCGGTACACAATAATATTCCTTCCTTTGCTTCTTTGAATTGATAGAAGGTCGTTGTTCTTTTGCTTTGTTTTTGTTTGCCCTGCGTCAAGCGTTAATTGGATTTTATAAGGAAAAGTAAATTTCTCGTTTACATCAATCAAACATAAACTTACGTGAATACACATAACATTCAAGTCGATGTAGTTTAAAAGTTCATGATAAAATTTTACGGCCATGCACGAGCTGAAGAACACCATGATCTTTTTGGTTCGATTCTTCTTTAAAAATGTGAACAACAGTAGAAACCGTTTCTCACTGGGACATAAGACGTAGCCTTGTTCTAGCGTATCTACCGTGGCGTTGTCTTTGTTGTCATCAACGCCGACATAAACGGGTTCTTTTTTTAAAGCAAACGCTTTGAGTGCTTCGACTTTTTTTGTCTGCGTAGCACTGAACATCATTGTCTGTCTTCTTTCTGCAAATTACAAATCATATGTTCCGGAAGTGCTTACAGAGTTGAGAAAAAAAAAAAAAAGGTGTAACAGTATCCTAAAATAGTTTACTACTCACTAGGCAAAATATTGATGATCTGTTTAAGCTCTTCTTCAAAACCAGTGTCGAGAATTCTGTCAGCTTCATCAATAACTAGACATTGAAGATTTTTGTACAAAAAGTCTGGAGTGTTTTGTAAATGATCGAGTAATCTGCCGGGTGTTGCTACAATGATGTTGATGCCTTTGGCCAATTGCTTGGCTTCAGTTTGCCTCGATGTACCACCAATCAAAAGACCATAAGTTTGAGGAAGAAACTCCATTAATTCTTTGAGAACCTCGAAAGTTTGCATTGCCAACTCACGCGTTGGCGAAAGAACTATGCATCCAGTACCTACACGAAGTAAGAAAAAATTAATTCTAGTTGAGCGATTTGCACTTGAAAAAGCATTTTTATCAAATATTTAACGTGAAATACCATTGCGTGGCATGAATTTGAGCTTAAACATGAGATCGACAGCAGGTATTAGAAAAGCTAAAGTTTTTCCAGAGCCAGTTTTAGCTGCACCAATGAGATCTCTTCCTTCAAGAAGCGGTGGAATTGCTTGTGCTTGTATTTCCGTCATAGTTGTGAACTCCAAGTTTTCTGTTATTGCCTTCAATATGTTATCGTCAATTTTGTCTTTGAGAACAGCAAAAGATTTGTCTTGCGAAATTTGATAACCAATCGATGAGCCCGGCACTGTAAAATAACATCAAGTGTTAAAACAATGTTCAGTTTCAATTTATCAAAAATACTACGCTGTGTCTATTCGCACCAAATCCACGTATTTACGTGGATATAAGGTTAGTAATTTTAAAGAAAAACGCTACTTTTTCAAGTGAAGTATGTCCAAGTGAAGTAAAGTTCGCACCAGTGCTCTCGCCTGGGCGTCTACTGAAGCGGGAGGGAAACGAAACCAGAGACTAGACTTCTAATCTCTGACGAAACGCACGAGCGTTCGTTTTGACGTTTTGAGTTAGCGCGCACGCGTTTGGCTGCAGCACCCTGAGGGTGAGATTACATGGAGTCTGGCAGTCTGCAGACTGGCAGAATCGCGCTAAGTTTAAAATATGTTTCAATATTAATACTAACATTGTTCACTTATCTCTTTGTTGTCTTCTTCAATCAATTCTTTTTGTTTATCTTCCTCAATAATTGGTTTTGCTTCTTGGGACTGGTTGTCTTCAATTTCATCATTGTCACTGTGCTTCTCTGCAGAACGGAAAAAAAATTGTACCCATCAAGTTTCTGAAAAACCTTACTCCTGATCGCTATATTGTGGATTAAAAGCGGTATCTGAGAGTATGGTGCCATGTAAACATTAACAACTGTACAGTAAAATTATTAAATAAGCTAATTTCAATACAATAAATAGTTTATAAACAATGCATACGTGTTAAATCTCTTCAAAATCAATAAAGGAGAAAAATCAGACGATTTAGAAAGACTTTGCACATGTAATAAGTTAATATGCTAATACAAAATTGAAATAAACTCAAGACATGTCACAGAATATTCAAGATAAAAGTACTTCAAATAAAAATGATGTCTCACTTAACACTGCACGTATGTTAAATAAACTACATAAATACAGATTAAAAAGAAAATCTTGTTACCCAGCTATCCAAAATAGAAAATTTTTGGTATGTACAGCACAATATTTATAACCTATACACATCACTCGCGCCTTACCATTTTCCTCCTTTCTCCTTTTTAATTGATGTTTTTTTTTCTTTTTTAGATGGTTGTTGATTTTCACCTTCCATTTTTCTTCAGCCTTGTAAGCCATTTTTGAAACCATTTTCTGTAATTATTGTTTCACGTGTTAAGTAGTATTTTTTTCCTATTTTTAACAACGTGTTGATACAATTACAATTACTAGAGATAGAGAGACCAAGCTTAAGCTGGGAGACCTAAAGGGAAACATGCAGCTATAGAGTCGCTAGAGAATTAGTACATCTGTCGACAACGTAGAATTCTTATTAACCTGTTCGAGTGAGACAAAACTTCCACAACTCTTGTGCGCATCGCACGTGTGTACTGTGTTGTCAGTGCTGCAGCCAAACGCATGCGCGCTAACTCAAAACGAACGCTCGTGCACTCGGTGCACTCGTGCGCTCGTGCGTTTCGTCAGAGATTAGAAGTCTAGTCTACTCATCTCTGAGTCTAGTCTCTGGTTTCGTTTCCCTCCCGCTTCAGTAGACGCCCAGGCGAGAGCACTGGTGCGAACTTTACTTCAAGTGGACATACTTCATTTGAAAAAGTAGCGTTTTTCTTTAAAATTTTTAACCTTATATCCACGTAATTACGTGGATTTGGTGCGAATAGACACAGCGTTTGCCAAAGAAAATGTCGCACAGCAGGTTATTTCAACGCAACCGAGCCTTGGGCTACGTGAGCAACCACGTACCCGTGGTAACTCGCTACATCCAACGTCGCAAAGAAAATCTCATCGTCACCTGCACCGGGCGCAGCTTTCACACCTATGGCTACTCGCATTTAACTTTGCTGAGCGTCTCACCTGCCCACGAAGATGACATTACTTGTCTTGCAGCTGATACTTTTCACATTTATACTGCTAGCGGTAACAACATTTATGCCTGGAGACGAGGTAACGAACTTAAGCACACGTACAAGGGACACTCGTGCCAAGTGCATTTAATGCTGCCCTTTGGGCCTCATCTGATATCCGTGGATGAGGAGGGCCACTTGAAGATTTGGGATGTCAAGACAGAGGAGGTTGCAGCTGAAACTCGTTTCAGCAACTCAACCTTTATGATCAGTGCCCTGATGCATCCTGTTACTTACATCAATAAGATACTTTTGGGTAGCGAGCAAGGAACAATGCAGCTGTGGAACATCAAAATGATGAAGATGATTTACACCTTTGACGGCTGGAGGTGTAAGATTAATATCATTGAGCAGGCGCCTGCTCCTGACGTTGTCGCTGTTGGTCTTATCGATGGTAGGATTATACTGCACAATTTGAAAGTGAATGAATCGGTTTTTGAACTTGTTCAAGACTGGGGTCTTGTCACAGCCATATCGTTCAGGACTGATGGTGACAATCATATAATGGCAACTGGCACCACTCAGGGTCACATTGTGTTGTGGAATCTTGATAAACGCAGGATAGAAAGTCAAATATTGAATGCGCACTATGGGTCTGTGACAGGAATAAAGTGTTTGCCACAAGAACCACTGCTGGTTTCTTCGTCACCGGATAATACGCTCAAAGTGTGGATATTTGATTTGGCTGATGGGGCCGGAAGGTTATTGAAAGTAAGAGAAGGTCACGCTGAGCCCCCGACCACTATAAGGTTTGTTCTTAATTTTGTACATTTTCATATAATAATGTGCTAGAATTCGTCTCAATTGATACTCGTTATAGATTTTATGGAGACGATGGACACAATATTTTATCCATTAGTGGAGACTCCTCTCTGAGAATATTTTCAACCCAGACGGAAACTTTCAACAAAAGCTTGGGGAGAGCTTCTTACAACAGAAAAGCCTCAAAGAAAAAAGGCAGAATAGTAGAGGATCCTTTAATAATGCCACCTATGACGGAGATTTTTGCAGAAAGAACCAGAGATAAAGAGTGGGATAACATTGCAGCCACTCATCATGGTCTTGGTGTCGTTACCACGTGGTCGTACGACAAATTGAAAATGGGTAAACACAAGCTGTTACCGGAAAAATTCAAATTCAATATGAACATCACAGCTACCACTGTTACCATTACTCAGTGTGGCAATTTCGTAATTATTGGTTACAATAATGGTCACGTGGAAAGATTTAATATTCAGTCAGGCCTGCATAGATCATCTTATGGTAATGAAAAAGGAGCTCATGACGGGTCTGTGAAAGGAGTAACTGCCGATGCCTTGAATACAGTTGTTATATCAGCTGGAAGGGATGCAACTGTAAAGTTCTGGACTTTCAAACCATTGAGAGGTAATTTTCTTTCATAACTAAGTAATTAATCGTACGTTATTATAATAAAAAATCTAAGAATTAATAAATCTCTTTGCATTAACTCAGCTATAGATAAGGAGCCAAAAACGGTGATCAAAGTAGAAGAATCAGTTGAGTGGTTACGCTCTCACAAAGAAAATTCTTTGATGGCTGTAGCTCTTCAAAATTTCAGTATTGTTTTGATAGATATTGACACAAGAAAAATAGTAAGGAAATTTGAAGGCCACACAGGTCGACTTACAGATGCATCTTTCAGCCCTGACTCACGGTGGCTCGTCAGTGCCTCCATGGACAGGTCAATCAGAGTTTGGGATATACCATCTTCACAATTGATAGATATTTTTCAGGTTGGTATTCAAATGGCTCATAACATAAAATTCTACTTGAAAAAACTATTTTTAATACAATGATTGTACTTTTAGGTACCAGACGCATGTACATCACTTACTTTTTCACCCACTGGTGAATTTCTGGCATCTACTCACGTTTGCAATCTTGGAATTTATCTTTGGTCAAATCGTACGCTCTACTCACATGTTTCTTTGAAAGCTGTTAAAGACACTGACCAAATACCTCTTATTTCGTTACCCAATTCATCTAAAGACAAATCGCAAAATGCGAATGAAGAGGAATCTATAGTCATTGATGACGATGAAGTAAAAGACGTAGACAGCGAAGATTATGTATCACCTGATCAGCTAAACTCAAAACTCATTACCATGTCGGCGTTAGCCACGTCCAGATGGTTGAATCTCCTTAACATTGACATCGTGAAAAGGCGCAACAAGCCAAGAGAACCACTGAAAACCCCGGCTGCCGCTCCTTTTTTTCTTCCAACTATTTCAGGTTTGCAACCTCAGTTTGATTTTTCAGACGTACAAACTGAAAATGCAAACAGCAAATTGGTTCGTCATCCCGAGTTCAAGATAACGACACCTTTTGGAAAACTGCTGGAAAAGAGCATAGAGTCTGATGAGTTTTCAGATTTGGTAGAAAAATTAAAGAGTATGGGCCCAAGTGATATAGACAAGGTAGTTCAAGAGTTAGCTTTCGACATGATGAGCATGGTGCCATTTATGCTACAATTCATGAAAATGTTAAAGTTCATGCTTAAAAGCAAAAAAGACTTTGAACTTGCGCAAGCTTATTTGTCATTATTTTTGAAGTATCACGGAACTGTGATTGCTAGTGAGAAGGAATTGGCGGACTTTTTAGGTGAGTTCCAAAAGAGTCAGCTTAAAAGTTGGAAAGTCTTAAGGGAGAAAATCTTTTACAATCTTAGTGTTGTACAGCACTTGAAAAGGACGTAAATGACTATTGTGATGCTACTGTGTGCGTGATTAGTTTAAAGGTGTAATATTAATTTTAAATTGTAAATAAACTAATTAAAGATTTTAGTTTTGTATAACATCGATTTTTCAAGGTTTTTCAAGAAATTAAAATAAATGATTGCTCATTTTTCATCACTTCTTTTATTAATGTAAACTAAAATTAAAGTCAAAATATTCAAGGATGTCACACAAAATTTCGATTTAAAACTTGTACATACAAAAAAAAATTTTCTGACGTTTTGAAAATTTGTTGCTTCTCACACTATCTTGGACGATTTAGTATTAATCTATAACAAAACTTAGAAAAACCTCACTTCAATAACATGCAATGAAATTACAATCCATTTAACAATAATAGTTACAAATTTCACATTGCATTTTTTTAACGTTAATTGATAAAATATTCTAAAATACTTAGTGTATGAAAAACAATCATTAAAAAGTAAGTTTAAGTTTCAAAAGTTCATAGACATAAATAGATAGATCAACTTAAACAAGTACACAAAAAATTTCTGTTGACATAAGTTAGAGTCTTTGTTTTTGCAAAAGACTATCGCAATCGCTAATCCTTACAGCTGGAATGGAAAGTTTGCTTTTATCTGCCACAACTTTTTTAAAACCTGCAACATGAATGAAAAAAAATCTCATGTAACTTTAAAAACAAATAAGATGACAATCGAAGAAAATACGCAAGAATGTATGTGGGTACAAACCCTTTCCTCCAACTTGCTGGCGAGGCAAAAAAATACCGCGCAGCTCTTTGACCGACTTGATCGGTGAGCTGACAAAGCCCAAGCTCCTCCTGTTCATGATCGCGGACTTGTTCACCTGAAGCTTGCAGACGGACGGCACAACCGGCATTTTGGACCCACGATACTTTCGGACGGTCACGAACCTTGCCCTCGTCGCGATCGGCGACATCGACGACGTAGAGGAACAAGAGGACGATTCGATCGCACTCGCGGATAGGCTGCGCCGGCGACGTCGACGTTGGCTGTTCCGGCGCTGACAAGGTGCTTCGAGCAAATCCGTGAAACAGGTGGAGGGAGAGAAAGACGCTGGGCAATCCGAAGTGGAAGCCGATCGCTTGTGCACCACGTGGGTATCGGCATTGTCACCGGTTGCGTGGCGGCAGGTAGCCTGGAGGTACACTTTTGGCTTGGCCGTCGTCGTCTTCCGATGGAGCTTTGGCGTCCCGACCAGCGGGTGGCGGCTCTCGGGGATCTTCGTGGCCAAGGAGCGCTTTATGGCGGCTACCTTGCCCTTGGGGACAACGGAAGTGTTGTTGTAGCCGCTACTGTTGCTGTGGCCGTAACTGCAGCTAACTCCGCTGCTGCTTGTCGCTAAGGGGCTGTGCTTCCACCTACGAAGGTCCAACGGTTGCGGTATAGGTTTTCTGGTGACGATAGATCGCAGCGGCCTCCTCACGGTGGGCGTGCCAGTGGGGACCTGTTGTCCCGGGGACCTCTCAAAGGCCCTCTTCAATTCGGAAACTCTGCCGGTGGTGCCGAGCAGACTGGGCGAGCGCATCCTGATGGGGATGAGACTCGGAAGGGGGGAGCGGTCGCGGCCACCCTGGAGCCGCTTGATCTTCTTCGTTGCCGATTTCTTGCCGCGCCTCGATGCATCGTCGATCGTCGAGGAGGAAACTACCTGGGAGGCGTCGTCGCAGATGGAAGCAGCTGGGCGTGGACTAACGTCGACGTTCGGAGTCGATTGGGGCTGGGAGTCCATCGTCAAGGAGTCAAAGTCCTTTGCTATTTTATCGAGCAGAGCCCCAGTGCACGAGTTTCGGCGCGGCGAGAACGTGAAGATGGCGGGCGTCGGTCCTCCGTTGGTGCCGGCACTGTCGGCTTTCGGTGCCGAGACACGGGGACTGCAGCTGCAAGGAAAAATCACATTAATCGTTTCTCAGAATTGAACAAAGCGTGTGAGCAGGTAAACTCACCTGGTTAGCGGTGGGACTCGATTGTTGGTCGTGGCCTCGGGCGAGCAGTCCAAGAAAACGTCGGAGTCGCCTTGCAGGGCGTCCAAATTGAGGTTCAAGATGTTTGAGTCCTCGGTGGGACTGAGGGAGACCGGTGTCGTGGCGCTGTTTCTCTCCTCGTTGATGGTGGTCAAGAAACCGGTCAATTGGCGGCTCTCCACCTCGGCATTTTGCAGCGGCTTGGTCGACAAATCCAAATTCATCCCGGCAAAGATGGTCGAGTGCAATCCGCTGCAGCTCCAAGACTCGTCTTCGGCGAAGCTCTCGGGTTTTTTGATGATACTTCCCGCGCAGATGGTGCTGTGCCTACTTTTCTGTACGCTCATCTTGATGACCGGCACCAGCTTGAGTATATTACTTATATCACTCTCTCGTNGAGCTCCCCGATTGGTGGCTCAATTTATTGTTTTAAAAGGACAGGTGTGTGTATACCGTGTGTGGTGTCGTGGTGTGTAATGTGTGTATCGTGGATATCATTGGGTGTTTTCCGCAATCGTCACCAGCAAGTAGCGGCGTTAAGTAACACCACGACCTACTTACAACTAAACTTTTACACCAAAACGATCGCGCGAACTTTGTGATGGATGTCCATCAGCTAAAGGTATACAAAGCTATAAACTAAAGTAACACGTAGTATATAGTATTTGTATCATTAAGGCACTGATATAAGCTATTTAACGTATGTATTTATCGCTTGATGCTGGCAAGGTCGTGTATAAAGTTTACAAACAGACATAAACATAAACATAAATAGTTACGCTACCAATCACCTCTTGTAGATTATATATAGAAGATACATTTCAAATTCAGCAAAGACGGTACACTTTTGTGTAGTAAATGTGATTTTAATTCATACTTTATGAATGTAACAATCAAATTGTTTTAATTTCTGCAACCACTGGTTATTTTTTAAATTTATAGTTATATCGGTAAAAAAATATATAATGAAAAAAAGTACAAATAAAAACGTATTAATGCACTAATTTTTATTATAAGTTTTAAAAGCTCGAGTATTATTGAGAATCATCAAGCATTCATGTAATTAATCGTACTTTTAATGTTACTGTCAAAGAATATCACAGATTTTCCAAATATAGCTATTTGGAAATTCAATAATTTACAAAAATACATTTTGTAATAAAAAATACAAACTAATTTGTCTGTGGCAGTTAAGAGAAAAAAAAAAGTTTTTTTAAGAAAAAAAATAAAAAGAAAAAAAAAGCAATTCTTATGTTTTTTTGTTTTTTTTTTTTTTTTTTTTTTTTGTATTTTATAATAAGTACAAAAATTTTAAAAATAGAGCTAAATTTGAAGTTTCATAGGCGTAAGTACAGTCAAATACACTTTGAGAACTTACGCGACACAATGTGAACTTAAATATTAATGGATTTGCAAAAAAATGTGTTTCTTTTGATCGTGAAAACGTAACAATTATTCTCTATATGTAAAAAATGGCTGCAACTGATCAATAGTTAAGGGGGCGAGTTCCAAATCGTTGATATAATTTTTGAAGTGCGAAACTATCCTGTATAAGCTTCTTCTGACAGTACTACGCAATGTAGTCAGCGTCTGTCTAAGTAGTCTATCATCACTGACAGGTTTTCTCATTGAAATGTTTAACTTTTGCAGTTTATCTAGCGACTGCTTCAACCTCAGTAACACCTCGATAATTTCATGTAAATTTTTTTGGACGATTCCGTATGGATCTTCAGTTAGAGATAAGGCAGCTAATGACGAGATTGCATCTGAAGCCCAAATAATAGCCTGGGCATTGATAAGCAAATGTCTAATTTTATTTTCAAACTGCTCAGCAAAAATATAGGAGATGGGTTTCTTTGATAGAAAATAATTGACAACAGACGTTCTGAGATTTTTGTAGAATTGTATAACAAAGTTATCAGTAGACTCTGTTTTACAGTTTATATCGGCTTTTTGAGGTGTGATAGAAAAATTAGCCACCATTGGAGATACCAGATTTCTCATCTGATATGTGTATGTTCTGTTTGTTATTGGAGAGGACAAAGTATTAGACATGGGATTGCTTTGTTGGGTTACTTGACTCTTTTGAGCAGAACACGCAGAATTCAGTTGCTCTGAAAATTTTTCTATCAGTGATAAACTTTTTTCTACTACCCTGTTCCAATTGTAGGGATGTCCTCCAGGTTGACTCAATGTGAAAAGCTTACACCTTCTCATCTTATCTTTCTGAGCAACAGTTACAAGATCTAAGTATCCCAACTGCTGAAGAATCGGCGTACTCTCCATTGCAAGTGCATCTGTGAGTGTAATTGTAGTAGGCTTTTCGATAAACTGAACAGTCTCAATGTCAAATTGAATCCATTGCGTGAGGAAGGCTTGAAAAAGCAGGTGCATGCTCTGTATAATCAGTACAAAGAGCACGGCATACAGCCAGGCATGAAAAAATAATGATATATTCAGTAGCTTGGAGAATTTGTCGAGTGGTATATCTTCGAGTGACAGAGAGGCAGGTATGACCAAAATGTCTCTACAATAACTTCCAAACATCGCGTAAAATCCAAAGAAATAGAAAACTGGCCACAGCCCGTCCAGAAGTGCATTACTAATCATGCTTCTGATGCCTCTTTTAACTTGAGTTATCTTTGACAAGGGAATGATGGGAAATTGCAGATTATGGAGTCCCATATAATTAGAATTGAAAAAAAAGTAGATGCCGATCCAGAAGCCCTCCAGTAATAAGAAGTAATGCTCTTCGACGAGACAATACTTGCCGATTCTGTCGCATTTCTTTATCAAAGATCCAAACCTGCCTCCTTCCACGGACATGTGCAGCCAAGCAAGAACACCACCAAGTAACATGTATAGCATCCCCAGCTTGAGATTCGTAGGCGTAAAAAAGTAGCAGAATTTCACAAAACGACTAGAGGCATACTTGGGTGGATTGAGATAATTTTTCCTGCAGGTGATACCCAAAAAAAAAACTACCACCGAAAAAATAATAAAATTAGTCCACATTCTAAGGCACGTGACGACGTTCCATGTATTTCTCAGCCACTCCAAGGGATGAGTTATGTCCAGGTTTGTCATAAGTATCACACCGCTCATTGATGACAATGACAGTAGAAAGTGCACAACTATGCTCATGCCAACGGCAAAAAACATCCGGGGAGCCAGGACCGCATTTGAATTATGCTTGCTTATCTCTGCTGTTGTTTGATCCATGTTTTTTGTTAATAAATTTGCTCGTTTTTAGATCTTGCAACTTGCAAGCATTACAGCTCCTGGAAATTAACCTGCTGATCAAGTATACTCTTACTGACTACTTCATCAAATGTCTTTAAAGAATAAACTTACTTCAAAAACTGCTTGAACAAAAACAAAGATTTAATTAAACAAAATTACTCAAATAAGTAATCGACCGCTTATAGTCTAACCTTCAATCATGCGCGCATAAAATATATTACCAGAAATGATCAACCGGCAATTGCAAACTGCGAGTCGGGATTCGGACTGTCGGAGTCGGAGCTCCCCGATTGGTGGCTCAATTTATTGTTTTAAAAGGACAGGTGTGTGTATACCGTGTGTGGTGTCGTGGTGTGTAATGTGTGTATCGTGGATATCATTGGGTGTTTTCCGCAATCGTCACCAGCAAGTAGCGGCGTTAAGTAACACCACGACCTACGTAACTTTACAGCCTCTGATTTTATCATTCTGGTAGAGAGAGCACGGTGTAAGATGTACGTGAAGTTATGTGTAGTAATTAAAGTAATTACTACTAAGTAATGCCATTTGGTCGATTTTATTAAACCATATGAATATCTATATTTTTTAAGGTAGACTTTTATGTAAAAAATAGACTGTAAACTTGCCGCAAATAGCAGGGACCACGTTAAATTTTTATTACCTATTTATAAGATCAGTTGCGGCTGGTTTATAATTGATTAAATGGGTCTAATATAAGAAGTAATAATTATTTGGGTCAGCGCCATCTAGCGGTCTATATTTTTTGGCCAAAAGTGGCTCCTAAAATTCTGAATCGTAGCAATCAGGAGAAGAGCCATTTAATCAAGTATAAACCAGCCGCAACTCATGATGAAGCTACAAAACAAAAAAATAACGAGACATGTGTTTTTGGCGGCAAGTTAACAATTTATCTTATGCTTGAAAATTTATCTTCAAAAGTATAAACACATAGGAGGTCGATTTTTTGGTAGAAAATAGATTGATAACTTGCCGCCAAAAATACACGTATCGTTATTTTTTTATTTTATAGCTTTGTCATGAGTTGCGGCTGGTTTATAATTGACTAAATGGCTCTAATCCTGATTGCTCAGATTCAGAATTTTAGGAGCCACTTTTGGCCAAAAAATAAAGACCGCTAGATGGCGCTGATCCAATATAATTATTGCTGTTGCTACTTACAGTAAAGTCACTTTATTAGTTATAAACCAGCCGCAACAAATCTTATAGATAGATAGTAAAAAGTTAACATTTTTTGTGCTACTTGCGGCAAGTTTACAATTTATCTTTTACCTTTAAATCGATCTCCAAAACCATCAATATTCTACTTCTTTTATATGGCTCATAAAATAGACAATATTTACAAAATTACAATACTCTAGACCTTTTACCATTAACTCATGTAAGCACAAATTAATCAGTCTAGAGGAAACGACTAAACAAAAAAGGCCTAAAAGAGAAGCACAGTCACACGAAGAGTCTCCTAGGAATGGAGCATCGGATCTCACTTAATCAGAGAAGGTTGGGTTCTTTGTTTATTTATATTACTTAAAACTTACTTCTCTGTAATAAATGTATTTTTTATTTCGTGATATCCGATGCTCCATTCTTAGGAGACTCTTCTTGTGACTGTGCTTCTTTTTCAGGCCTTATTCTTCAGTTGTCTCTTTTCGACTGATTAATTTGTGCTTACATGAGTTAATGGTAAAAGGTCTAGAGTATTGTAATTTTGTAAATATTGTCTATTTTATGAGCCATATAAGATAAGTAGAATATTTATGGTTTTGGAGGTCGATTTTAAGGTAAAAGATAAATTGTAAACTTGCCGCAAGTAGCACAAAAAATGTTAACTTTTTACTATCTATCTATAAGATTTGTTGCGGCTGGTTTATAACTAATAAAGTGACTTTACTGTAAGTAGCAACAGCAATAATTATATTGGATCAGCGCCATCTAGCGGTCTTTATTTTTTGGCCAAAAGTGGCTCCTAAAATTCTGAATCTGAGCAATCAGGATTAGAGCCATTTAGTCAATTATAAACCAGCCGCAACTTATGATAAAGCTATAAAATCAAAAAATAATAATACGTGTGTTTTTGGCGGCAAGTTAAAAATCTATTTTCTACCAAAAAATTGACCTCATATGTATTTATACTTTTGATGATGAATTTTCGAGTAAAAGATAGATTGTTTACTTGCCGCCAAAAACATATGTATAGTTATTTTTTTGTTTTGTAGCTTCATCATGAGTTGCGGCTGGTTTATATTTGATTAAATGGCTCTTCTCCTGATTGCTACGATTCAGAATTTTAGGAGCCACTTTTGGCCAAAAAATATAGACCTCTAGATGGCGCTGATCCAAATAATTATTACTTCCTATATTCTCCGAAACATCGGATGGCATGGGAGCGAAGACAGTAAAAATAAATATCGAAGTTTGTTGACATGCGGAACGCGGAACCCACCGACAGTTAGTACAGGTTGACGCTAGCGCCGCCCGACCATGCGGCGTTACCTGTACGTAACTTAACTGCTGCACAGCATACCAACCTCCCAACGTCGGCTGCTTTGAGTGCGCATTTTTGTTCCCACTAATTAGTTTGTGATTATTTTAGTACCATTTCATTTGTAAGAGACTCGAAATGGACAATGATAACGACGAGTTTGTGCGGGAAGTGGAACTTGAGAGTTGCGGGGTGACATTGAAATTTGTTCAGAAAAACGTTGGTAATGTCAGTTGTGTCATATGGGATGCGGCGATTGTTCTTGCAAAATATCTTGATTTTACCAGCAAAACAAACAGGTGGTTACAGGGTAAAAAAGTTTTAGAGCTTGGAGCCGGTTTAGGTTGTGCTGGACTCACTGCTGCATGTTTGGGGTAATTTTTTTTTTTTTACTGCTTGTTTTGGTTTTTTTTTTTAATAAGGTATTTGATTATCTAGGGCGAATGTAGTTTTAACTGATTTGAAGGATACCTTGCCAATGTTGGAAAAAAATGTCAAAGTCAACAAAGATTCATTGGCAGGCTTAGGAGGTACAGCTGAAGCTCAGGTTCTTGATTGGGGTAAAGAAGTCAAATTAAATTCCAAGTATGATATAATTCTCCTTACAGATTGTGTGTACTATGAAAAAGTAAGTAATAATAATACTTATGAAGAAAGTTGTGTTAAAATTAAATAAAAACTTATTTATTCGTTCTTTTAATATTATTTTAGTCTGTACAACCACTTTTGTGTACATTAGAGATTTTCTGTGATGCTGACTGTGGAACCTATACCATTTTATCTCAAGAAGAAAGAGACACACCAAAGCAAGTCGTCGTGTGGAAACAATTTTTAACAGAGTTAAAAAAAAGATTCGAAATTGAATACATTCCAGTTAGCCAACAGCATCCAACATACTCAAGTGCTGATATTCATCTGATTAAAATTCATAAGATTAAACAGAGTAACTTGTGTAAATAAATCATTTCTCAGTTGATTACGGTAATTTTTACAAGTATGAATAAAACAAATTGTAAATAAATCTACTATTTATACCGTTAATGAACTGCTAATACAAGGAGACAAAGTAGCGCCTTTAAAATTGTACATACGAAAATAAATAGATGCAAATTGGTTACGTTTAAATACACTTGACTTAATAACAAATTGTAATAAAAAAGTTTATGTTGCTTGTCAATAAATTTATTGGTAAGAGTTAACTTGCATGGCTTTTAATTGCTCCTGCAACTGTGCATAACGCTGCTGCAACGCATGTTCTCTTTCTTTTTGACGGTTAACGTCTTCCATGAGAGCTTCGAGTCTCTTTGGTAGCGCTGCCTCTTCTTGTTTTTGCAAAAATCTAAATGTGGACAAATCCATGCGTGCTTGTTCATGCTGTTCGTTCAAATCATTGAATTGTTTTATCAAAACTTGAGCTCGACTCTAAAAATACGAAATAAATTAAATAAACACGAATTATATCAGAAGGCATGATTAAAAAATAAGATTTTTCGTACTTGATAACCACCCAATAACACCTTTAATTTTTTCTCCATTTTTGCAGCTCGCTTTGCCTCAGCAGTCATATGCATTCTATTTTGTTCTAGTTTTGCTTCATAAGCTTCAATTTTGTCTTTCTTACTAGCTAAATTGATTCGAGTGTACCTTTTCTGTGTTTCTACAAACAAAATCTGCAACAAATATATATTATAATAAGATATGATTCACCATAAAATTTTATATCACCTCATTAATAAGTTGTTTAACTTTTTACCTGAGATAAACATTTTTCCCATACGCTGCTGTAAGTTTCTAAATTTACTTCACCATGACCCATTCCTTTCTGAACTACTTGCATTTCTTCTGATAAAATTTTTTTGGCCTAAAAAAACATTATATTTATGACTTCACATTTTTTTTATACCCAGAGTCTAAGTGCTCACACGTTTGCAACTTACTTCTTCTAGATCTTCAGGACTGAATTCCTCATAAGGATGAGATTCCAGATAGTTCTGTGCTTGATTAATGACTTTTTGTGTGCTTTTATTTGGAGGTTGTATGGGATTCTGGGTCACATCATATTGCATCATAGTGATCATTTCTTGCTTTATCAATTCTTCCGCCTACAAAGATCAATTTTTATTATTATTATGACAGTAAAAAGTTGATGTCACGCTTTTTTTTTTTTAGTAAAAAAAGATTACCCTCTGCAATTCCGTTAATGATGGTAAATCACTGGTTTGTCTTAAAATATTTACATTAACATCATTTGGTCGAGGAAGCTCTCTTTGGATGACTTGCGAGCGTTTGGCAAGTTCTCTTTTTCCTGTAACCGCCGAACAATAAATTTTAATAATAAACAATTTCACTAAAAAATAAAGTTTGATTTCACGATTAGAAAACAGTGCAATAATTACGTTGTTCTATTAACTCCTGCTGTTTTCTGGCGTCAATGTCAGCCTGGTCTTCAACAACGTCAGTTGCTGGAGCACTTGCATCTTCTTCTGCCATTTCTTCTTCTGGTACAACGATTTCATAGTCATTCTTTGGTGCTGGCAGTGAACTAAAGCTGAGACGAAGCTGCTCTTTCATCTGAAGTAAATAAATAAATTTAAAAAAAGGTAGTATTAACTCATTAGAAAAAATAAAAAAATTGGACAGGACAGCACACCTGTTTCTGAATCACTGGAGTTTCGGAAGCCTCAAGCGCTTCCTCGGGATTGATATTAAGCTTGTCACGAATAGGAGTAGCTGTAGCAGCTCCTCCCTGTTGACTGACAACGGAGCCAGGAGTATTAAAGGGTGCTGGCGACGAATCGCTTCTCTGTGATCTAAATGGTGTAGCCAACACCGTGTTAGGAGTCGCCACGGCATTTGGCGTCGGCACTACATTGCTAAAATCAGCGTTTGTCAATGTTGTGTTCAGTCCACCCTTAAGAGGTGTATCGACGTGTGTCAAAGCCATGACATTTTGAGCTTCCTGCAGAACTCTGTCAACTGCAGCTGGAGTCCTTGGAGTTATTGCAGTATTGGGTGTCAAAGAGTAGTCGGCCAGCAAGCTGTCTGAGGCATGGTTGCCACTTTCTAACGCTATTTCACGTGCGGTCTATAAAAAAAAAGAAAAGTAAAAACGATCAAGTGAATTTGGTTGGGGCATCAAATTATAAAAATTTCAAATTTACCTCAGAGGCTCTGCCCAACTTAACAACTTGCTGCAATTCTCTATCCGATATTTGCGGTTCCGGTAAAACAAGTTTACTGCGCTTCCTGACCGGCTCTTGATTCATCATGGACCCCGGTACATCATTTTCTTTCCTCTGCTTCAGCTTCTGTTTGTCCTTTTTCCTTTCGATTTCTTCCTTCTCTTGCCAAGTTAATTGATTTTGTTGCCGTAAATTTGAAAAATCAGCAGAGAGTGGATCAATCTCTTCGGTAGATGTATCATAAAATCCTTGAGCTGGCTTCTTTTCAAACGGAATTTCAGTGTTATAATTGATTCCGCGTTTTCGTTTGTTTTTGTGTGCCACTTGAATACCAGCTGCTCTCAACTCTCTTCTTTTCTGTAAAGCAGCAAGTCTGCGAGCTTCTTCCAACTGCTTCTCACGAGCTTTCCTCTTGGCTTTCTTTCCTTGTGTGTTAGCCAATCTCGCTCTTGCCTCAGATAGCATTTCCAATTCTGAAAAGAATCACAAAACGGGATAACAATGTCACTGTAAACTTCAAGTAGTGTTGCGACAATATAAGTGCAAATATCATGCAAACCATCTTCATCCATGTCCTTGGGATCTGGTCTAGCTGGCTTAGTCTCGGGATTAGGATCAATTTCACCAGGCTTTAATTTCCTGGGATCATCCACACTGTCGTCCCCTTCTTCTTTTTTTTGAGCTTGATCTCTGAAAAAAAGAAATAGGTACTTATTTTCCTGGGCGCACGAATCCTCTCAATGGGCCAAATAGTACATACAACAAATATTCGTATCTTTCCAAGCACTGAGCAGCTGTTCTCCCAATAATAGGAGAAATGGTTCTCCATTGCGTTGGCATGAGCTTTGCTAAGTGCAAGAGCTTTTCGTCCTCTTCCCTGCTCCATTCTGTCTTTTTGATACTTGGATCGAGCCACTCGAACCATCTAGCTTTGCACTGTTTGGCTGACTTTCTGTGTAACAGAGATGCAATGCGACTCCATTGATTTTTACCATATTTCATCACAGCAGCCTTAAGAATTTCATCCTGAAATCAAATATTGCGTCATAATAGAAATCGTTGCAACACGATTAATTTTACTGTATAAAAATCTGTTTTAGTAATATTTTTCTGTCAAGTATAGCTAGGTTAGGTAATAGCCTACCTCGGTGTTTCGCCAAACACCACCTTTTATCATAATACGCGGCATCTTGACTGTATTAACTGAACGCTGTGTCTATTCGCACCAAATCCACGTAATTACGTGGATTTGGTGCGAATAGAATTTTAAAGAAAAACGCTACTTTTTCAAATGAAGTATGTCCACTTGAAGTAAAGTTCGCACCAGTGCTCTCGCCTGGGCGTCTACTGAAGCGGGAGGGAAACGAAACCAGAGACTAGACTTCTAATCTCTGACGAAACGCACGAGCGTTCGTTTTGACGTTTTGAGTTAGCGCGCACGCGTTTGGCTGCAGCACCCTGAGGGTGAGATTACATGGAGTCTGGCAGTCTGCAGACTGGCAGAATCGCGCTAAGTTTAAAATATGTTTCAATATTAATATTTAAAACCTGTTACGTAAGCAAAGAAATAATTATCGTAATACATTTGCATTTCTGTATTAACTAATATTTACGAAAAAAAAAGGCGACGAAAAACGTTTTGTCACAGTTACATATTGTTATACATAGCAGGTTGCATCAGTGACCCTACTGACCGACTGTACGATGTTAACATAAATCTATAAAAAAAGTTATAAAATAATATTTGACACGTTTTATTGTTAATGAAATTGATTGTAACTAAGCCTTTATTCGGTTATAACAATAATTACAATTTTTTCTTTATTTTACTAAATTATTCTGAGATGTTATAATTTAAACATAATTTAAACTTAGCGCGATTCTGCCAGTCTGCAGACTGCCAGACTCCATGTAATCTCACCCTAAGCTTACGTGGAAATTAAAGTGAATTGGATGTTTTTAGTTTTTACGTTCCTATAAGTCACGTATGCGTAAGCTTGAGCATAGAGTTAATCGATGCTTTCAGATTTTACGTGCCCGTAAGCTGACGTGGCTGTAAGTAAGCAACTTATCTGTAACCTGACGTCTTTTGAAGATTACGTGTCCGCGTAAGCTTATGCGTGCCTATAAGAGAACATGTGTGTGTAGGTATATGAAAGCACAATTTTTATTTTTACTTGTCTGATACATAAATAAATATGTATATATCTGTGGCGTCTCACATCTCTCGCGCTTCAGGCTCTACTCGCCAGGTGGCCAAGCCCCTAATAGTTCGCTCCCGTCAAGCGGCGAAATTCCCGCACGATTGTAATAAGCGCGATCGAGATGGTCTAAGCAAAAAAATTTAAAATTAAAAAAAATTTAATTTAACATTAATTTCTTAAATTTCTTAAATTTCTTTAAAATTCCTAACCTTATATCCACGTAATTACGTGGATTTGGTGCGAATAGACACAGCGTTAACCGAATCTCACTGCAACAAGAATAATGTTTTTCTCATAAAAAAATAAAAACTTATTCCCTCAGAACTTCAAAGAGTACATCTAAATTAAACTTGTTGGCATCTGACACATATATATAATCACACACACTGCAGACTGCAGTCGGAGGTCAGAGGTGTGCTCTCGCGGGCAGTGGCCTCTATAATTTACCTTACCTGCAAACGGTATTTCTAAATTATTTTCATTAACTTTAAAAATTTGCAGAAAAATACTACTTCATCAGTCGTTTTTTAATCAAACTCTTCATATTGACACGGTAAATTGAATTCTGATAGTACCTTTCACTTGTGACAATTTGCAAAAAATGTTGTAAACGCACTTAATGAAAAATGTTTGGCAAAAATGGTGACCAAATGTTATTTTCTCGTTTTTTTTTTCTGAGATAATGAACATAAACAAAATAGCCAATAATTATAGCACTTTTATTATACATAATACATTGAATTAACGAAAGGAGTTGATTTAGTTTTTCAAAGTGTATGGCAGCTATAAACACAGGTTTAAAAAAGAAAAAAAAAACTTTATTTTTGAGCAAACATATTTATATAAATTATATATACAAACTATTGAAAGAATTATATAGTTCAACAATAGTTCCCAGTTCAAGATATTTACACCTTTTCTACAATTTTTTCACTGATAAGTTTTTTCTTTTCTTGTTCTTCTAGAGCTTTTTGTTTATCAAATATCTCTACAGAATCTTCGATTTTCTTCTCCCTCTCGTCAATCTCCTCAGTACTAGGATCTTCTTCAAAATGATTATCTGGAATTACTTTACCCGGATTTCTACTGAATTTTATTGTTATTCCCGATTTCATAGATATGGGCAGAGCAAGAGTGTTATCCTTAGAATCAGGTTCTTCTTGGAAGGTATTAAAAAGTCTATAGAATTCCAGAATATCAGCTAAAACATAATTAAAACAATGTCAGTGCCATGTTATACATTGTAAAACAAATTGGTCTCGTTATAAAAATTGTTGAATTTCATCAACTACTTTTTCGATTTTAATGAATTATCCACTAACAATAATAAGATAAAATCGTTATTATCGAGATTTTTTAAATGAAGTTAAGTTACTATACCTGTCACTATTGCATCTAGTTTGTATTCCTCTGCAATTTTTTCTGCAGTGTAATTTTTTGGATCTTTGCTATGTTTACCAATGAATTCTATTGCTTGCCTCAAAGTTATTTTACCAGTTGGTATTCTACTTGGTTCAGGCTCATAGAACCCATACTCGAATGGTTCACATAGCTTATTGTCCTTTGGCAGTGGTTTATCAGGATTATATCTGGAGTCAATTGTGTTACCCTGTAATAGAATACATTCGAATATGTTGGCACAAAAATAGACGAATAGTTATTTTTCAAACAACACATTTTACCTCGGTAGATGTGACAAAAACTTTCTTCAGATTTTCATCCAAGTCCTTCTGTTTTTTAGAAGCACGTTCTTTGTAATCTGGTTCCACTAGATAAACAAGAAAAAAAAACACCCTATAATATGGGAATACATGAAAATTCAGAAGAACTGAAAAAAAAAAAAAAATGAAAACCAACACTCGTTAACTAATTCTATTTGTTTGTGAACAGAAACGAAAGTAGGAGCAGATGGTCGTTTTTCTTTGGAAATGGCTTTATGTGCTCTTGATTCGATATTCCAATTTTTCAAGGGTCGTGTCACCCTCGACATCGACTTGCCCATCGTGCTTAGCTCTTCTACAAATATTGTTAATTTTATAAGTTTATATAATAATGCAATTGCTCAATACTTGGAAACAACTCGTACGTACTATAATACTACTCTTTATAATACCCGAGATATCAGGCACTATTAATAAAATATGTATGATTGAGATCAATCTCAAAATAAATCCTTATTTGTTACACTTTTCACATATTACAAAATCATCTTTCTGCAAGTTTTTTAAAATGAGCGTCATTTATAATAATGTGTGTTGATATTTTATTAAGGTTGCGGTGTGGTGTTTTTTACAGCAGTAAAAATTAAAATCTTCTGCTCTCAATCAATTTGTCGTCTGCTTGGCGCGAAATTCAAAAAATTTCGAAATATGCATATTTTTATTAATACCATTTTTATAACAACTAAAATATATACGGGTAACGAATCATCGTATTCAACTTCTTTTGTGTATGGTTAAATATTTTATGTATCATATTTTTTTTTAATCATGCAGTAATCGTACTTATTTTTGATACAAGAAAAATGTATCTCCTATATTTACAATCTTCCGCATCGTCTGCTTCATTAATTTGTTTACATTTTTCATCTATCTGATGCATGCAGAAAAAAAAATATACTTATATCCCTCAACAACTTGTCTAACGTTCGTAACAAGAATTCCATGCAAACTATATAATTATTTAACTGCACTACTACTTATGGTTCAAAGAATATAGTATACTGATCTCTTCCTCAAGTAGGCATAAATATAATAAATTATCATTGCGTGCGCGTACAGATTAATTCAACCCACGCAAGCTATACTGATATTACTGATGTATACACTCTATACATTACAATTGAGAGAAAAATCGATAAGGGTAGCTCCGATTTCAGGGCGCAAGCGTTGCAAAGACCCCAATACCGAGTCCCAGCCTGCATCTGTCCATATCAGCTGTACATACCTGCTTCGCTCAGCTGCATCACCATCATTGTACTTATAGTCTTCTTTTGTGTTTTTTATCCTCTTG
Source organism: Copidosoma floridanum (assembly GCF_000648655.2). The sequence goes on along the minus strand of NW_019384291.1, from coordinate 3,619,186 downwards.
AGTATACATGAAAAAAATAGAGACTCGATAGCTTTCGTGTGACTACAAAAATTTATTTTTGCACCCTTTTTTTGTGCGACTGTTTTTTATAAGTCTACCCCTAAATGGCCGAAAATGCCAAGCGGACGAGGGTTTACCTGGGATACGAGGATGAGTTTATCGTCGAGAAGCACCGCAGTCTCGTTAATTTCACAACAAACAAGATTGGAGGCAGGCCGGTAAGTTATTCTAGATTTTAAATGTTTCATTTCGTATTGCTTTGATCAATGTGGTAAAAAATTAAAGTATAAATTTACTTGCTTAGATTCAGATGAATAATATATTTTATTTGATCATTTAACACAAATCTTGTTTGTAATTTTAGGACTGGCCTCGCGAACAAATAAAATTAAATGCACCACAATGCAGGCTGTGTGGTTTGCATCAGCTGTTGACATTGCAAATATATGCTCCACTAGAGGGTTCTAAATATCACAGGACATTGTACATATTTGCCTGTGTAAATCCAAATTGTTGGAATCAAAATGAAAGCTGGACATGCTTAAGAGTTCAATCGATGGAACAAACTACGAGCTGTACAGATTCAAGTTCCTGCCCAACAATGGTACATACTAGTGCGACCAGTTGGCTGGCAGAGGCGGATGATTGGGATGATAACAACTGGAATGACAATATTTCAGAGAGAAATGGTAACAATTTATTTGCAACCGAAGCCGACAAATTCGGTCTGTTCAACAAAAAAACTAACAATACCTACTACGAGGATGAACTCAGAGCTGATTTCTCGGAACTACAAGTTGATGATCCTAATGCAAACAGGTATAGACGATCAGTACTCAATTTTCTCTGCAGTGCGCAAAAGAAGCTGATTTCGATTTAACGATTCGTATTATTTACAGCCCAACAAGCGTGGAGTCGCCAGTAGGTGTTGGTGCGGTCGGTCGGCTAGATTCACCTCACGCCTCGGCCGAAATTGAAGGCGAGGAGAGCGAGGTCGTCTGCATCGACACACCGATACAGCCGCATTGCGATTTGTTGAGTCTATTGCAAGAAGTGACACCACCACCTGTGCTACAGCACGGCGAAGCCTCAGCTGTCGCCAAGAAGCAGTTGAGTTTCGTCGAGATGTTTGTCTCGGTGGACGAGGAGTACGACGAGTCCCAGGTAACGCAGCACGTGAGAGATCTGTTTTTGGAGTATCAGCGAGCTAATCCTGATAGCGAAGCAGATACCATGGATGACTGTGCAAAGAACTATGATGGTGGTGAGAAGGAAAAATACGAAAAAACCATTCCCAAGCACGGAGATGAAATGTTCCATAACTTTGTTAGCAGGATACAAAAAAATCCTGGGCAAGTTTTGAGGTAACTATACAGAAATTTGTAGGTATAAGCGAGAAATCATAAATGATTAAAGCGACATTATATATGATTGTATGTTACTGTGATTTAAGGTACGCAAGGGATAATTTAGCGCCACTTCTGTTGTACCCAATGGGTGGCTGCATTGGCAGGTGTAGGCATTGTGGAGACGAGATGATTTTTGAAGTTCAAATACTACCTACTCTCATACCCAAGCTTAAACTTAGCTCTCGAAGTGAGCGTAACTTCCAGCTCGAGTTTGGTACGGTTCTAATATTCACTTGCGCGAGGAGTTGCTGGTCTTCAACGGATTCCTACAGAGAAGAGCATGTGATTGTTCAAGCTGAGAAGTTGTAGTTGTTGTTGGTGATCTAGAGGATTTCAAAGTTGATAATCTTGTATAAAATAGAGACGGTAATGAAAATTTTAACGACACGTAATCAATTTTTCGTAGAATAAAATGTTAAATAATGTAGAGGAGATAGGTACCGTCCATCGTTTGGCGTGTGTAATCACACTCATTACTCGTGATTCATAGAGTTGGACGAGTTTTTCTCCGTGGCTAAAAATTGTTAATTTTTTTTTTCGTAGATTCGTTTTATTTGTATAAACGTACACTATGCTTGTAAAGTGCATTTTCTTTTGATATTACTAATGTTTTTGTTGATGTTAGTATGGTAGTTAGATCTTACGAAAATTTTTAACTTTTCAACTTTAGACATATAATTAACTAATTTGTGCTATTCAAGTGGGATGATTCATGCAACTCTAACCAATTACAAAAATTATATTACATACAAGTGATTGGGTACTGTCATTCCTGGATATAAATTTAGTATTATGTCGATAAATTAGCTTAAATTTTTGCGTTATAAAAAAAAATGCAGAGATTATTTTTATTTCTTGAATACTTTAAAAATCAAAAGAAAGTACATCAATATAGATATATGTAGCACTTATTAATTCCAAAGCAAGAAATTTTTATAAATGTATGTTTCTTTAACTTAATAATGTTGTGCATTTCTCGTCAATTTCAACTCTCAACTCGCTTTGACAAAGCGTAATAAATGTTAGTAAAGCAAAGTGATATCATTAAATGCAATAGCGACCTGATACTGACAGAGACGTAAAATAAATGACGATTATTGAATGAAAAGCTTGCAAGTTTATTTAACAAACAATATATTTTAATTCGAATATGTACAACTTTATTCACGTTTACAAGTAACCGCTCCCATGCGAATTTTCGCATGTGGAAAATGCAAAACTTCTTAACGTTATCTAATGACATTGTATGTGTCAACTAAAAATACGTAAAGAACGTGCATTTCTTCATCGTGAAAATTTACTTTGACCTCAGCCAGCTAGTACTGATCAAATCAAAATAATAATATTGATGCAAATGAAAAAATGCATATTAAGGGCTGTTCATGTACAATATACATTTTCGTTATTATTTAACGAAAAAAAAATTAATAATTCCTTTGCAATGGATGGCTCATGTAATAAGCTTTATTCTCAAAGTTCTTGAGCGACAGTTCCTGACTCGCGTGGTCGCCGTTGATAAACTTGCCATTGTTCAGGTCTTCGGAAAGTGTTTTTATTCGCTGGTGATATCTGAATGCAAGAAGTCGACTGATTATAATCTCAATTTCTGAAAATCTATTCCCAATACAATAAGATCTCGAAGCTCTGCCCAGCACACCAACGAGACTATAAATATACGAAACTATGTCACTGAGTCGCTGAAGATCGCGGTGCTGCTCACTACTTTCAATACCGTAGCGTACGAGCAGTTGCTCTGTTTGTGTTTTTAGAATGTATATAGAACCATCAGCAAAGTTTGTACAATCACGCAGCGACAAGTGCAGGTACTCGTGGAGTTTCAGATTGATCAAGTTGTTTTTGAACAACCTCTGATATAAGAATTTCGGGTACATTAAGGGATTCCTAATTTTACGAATGGCCTCGACGCACTCTTGTCCGTAATAAGTAAGACCCAACAGGCCAGAATAAATTTTTGTGTCGTGCAGTTGTGTCTCAAAGTTTGCCAATGTAAATGCGTCTCTTAAAATCTGCTGATAAGGCATTATAGTGGAGCAAACACTTGGTCCAACCAGCCACATGGATTCGTGCAATGCTTTCAAAGCCTCTTGAACAGCAAACTGTTCGACGAGGGCTGACTCGAGGTGGACATCCTGATCCTCGTACAAATCCATCATAGCAGTCGTCAAGTAAAGTACGCTCTCGATCGCGTAAATTGTGTAGTTGAGCTCGGTAATGGCACTTTGAGCAAAAGTCGCGTCATGAAGTGGCTTTTCGAAATACTTTTTGTGCAAACAGTAGTTAGTCAAAAGGTTCACGTGGTTCTTGAGCAGTGGAATCATAAGTGCGGCGACAAAATGCCGGCTGTTGGTGAACATGTCTACAATCTGTCGAGCTCCGTCGCCTACTTGTCCTAACATATTGCTTTTGGGTATTTTGACGTTTTTTAAAATTATTTTACTGCAGTTGAAACCCTTTAGTCCCAATGTCTCCATTGGACTGTCAATGACAGTTAAACCCTCGGTATCACGTTCAATGATGAAGGAAGAAACGATTTCAGGACGCTTTTCTAAACTGCCACTATGCATCGCGTGTCCAAATACTATAAACACATCTGCGAGGTCGGTATTAGGCACAAAGATTTTTTCTCCGTCTAGTAGCCAGTACTCTTCGTTTAAGTCAAGGATAGCTGTGGTCTCCATGTCACTGGCCATGGGGCCGGTTGTAGCCTCGTGTAACGCGACACTAGCCAAAGATTGGCCTGTGGCTATTTTAGGTAGGTATTGGAATTTTTGTTCAACTGTGCCATACTTGTTGAAAATGTCAATTGCTGGGACACCCTGTTTTAAAAGGAAAAAACCAAGGGCGGGTATTTTACCAACCGTTTCGAGAACTTGCATGAACTCCGATTGCAAGAGATTCTGACCCTTGTAGTCTTCGTGTATTCTAGCCCCAAATATTCCCATCTCTCGTAAACTTTGCAACACATGAGGAGGTATTTTGTTTGAGCTCTCAAACTCTTGTTGATTCACTGTATTCATGTATTCTTTGAGAGGCATTATCCATTCTTGAAATTCATTCCATCTGCAAAATATGAGCGTATGTAAGCCAGTTTATCTGTAATTTACTTTTAGAAGACAACCTAACAATCACACTTTTGGATTGAAATAGAACGGCATGCGTAAGTAAGGCTCTGGTCACCTACTTAGAGGATGTGTAGTTGAAAAATAATGTCAAGAAAAAAAATAATCACACAATTTGAACCAAAAAAATAATACAGCAATAGAAAGTCTTCTGTCACAAACAATGAAAAGCCCTACCTGTCCCAACGCTGAGGCTCAGGATATGCCAAGAATTCGTAATCGAATTTTCCCAAAAACAGATTTTTCGCGAAGGGTTCCCTTTTTGGCTTTTTTGGCTGGGCTGCTGGTAACCTTTGCTTCTTAAAATCCATGACTTCTGATTTTGGCTTTGCCTGGGTGGCCAGGCACCTCGGCACTTGATGAAAGTAAGCATTTTTCGCGCGTCTTGTCACGAATCGTGATATCAACATTTTAATCTGCCTCGGAATATTAATTTTCAAACGTCAACTAAGTATTTAATTTACACTGTCAAACTCATACTTTTTTGAAATGCAGACGATATTCTGCGTCCATCGTGCGAGAGAGTCGGGAGTCGGCCCCGTCGCCGTGTATAATTTTTTTATTTACAATCAGCGCCATCTAGCGAGGTTTATTCCAAACTAAAAAAAGTACCATATTTCTTTTGGAAGAAATTAATTCACTAGCTGAAATCCTCTAAACCTTACTAGGCTAGGGAATTTCTCGAAAATATAGAAAGGGGTACTATTTTAGTTTGTCATCGCTAGATAGTGCTGATTGTAAACTGATTGGCTGGCCAAGTACCATCACACGAAGAGAGAGTGGCAACTCACGCTTTCCTAACCTAAGAAATAAGGAGTTCCAGTATTTTCAGCACTCATTGTTTATTGAAAAATAACAAGATAATCTCGTGAGCTGTAAAAATGCCCGATAGCACGAAAACCGAAACTCCCAAACCAGAGGCTGAGAAGAAAAATGAGAAGGAGGAAGATAAAAACGATATGGTAAGCTCCTTTGACAAAGCTTGTATTTATCCGACGTTTGTATTTGGTTGTTTACACTGTGCTATTTTATTCGATTTATTAATCAATTCTTGGGTATTTCTAGTCGGAGGAAGACAGACTGCTGCAAGAAGAACTGAACCAATATGTAGAACAGTTACAAGACTCCAACGAGAAGATGTATTTTAATACACTGGAGTCACTCAGGACGCAAATCAGGTCGTCAACGACGTCGATGACGAGCGTACCCAAACCCCTTAAATTCATGCGTCCTCATTATGACACAATGAAAGCTGTTTATGACAAGCTTACGGATCCAAAGTGCAAAGAGTTTTGCTCCGATATAATCTCTGTTTTGGCCATGACTATGGGCGAGAATAGGGAGTGTCTAAAATATAGAATGACTGGTAAGTTTTGGTAAATGTATCTTCGTGTCATACCTTTATTGTTGTTGATTATCAATTCTTTTTCCATTTATCATTCTAAAGGCTCAGCTCTTAACATTGGTGAATGGGGTCACGAATATGTCAGACATTTGTCCGGAGAACTGACTGCTGAATGGGAGGAGTTCTCCATCAAAGGCTCGGAGGAGTTGATTCAAAAGTTGATTGGATTAGTCCACGAAATCGTGCCCTATAATATGGCTCACAATGCCGAAACCGAAGCTTGCGATTTACTCATGGAAATCGATCGTTTAGAAATGTTAGAACAATATGTTGATGAAAGTGCTTATCAGAGGGTGTGCCTTTATCTTACCAACTGCGTCCCGTACGTTGCCGATCCAGAGAACACCACTCTTTTACATGCAGCATTAAAACTCTACAAAAAGTTCAATCAGTATCCACAAGCTATGAGGCTTGCTATGCAGCTGAACGACTTGCCTCTCATCGAAGATATATTCACTAACTGTACTGATTTGTAAGTATAACTTTTTTTTATAAAATCCAAAGTATTAAGTATGCCCGTGTCATTAATAAGACGAATATTTACAGATCGGTTCAAAAGCAACTAGCCTTTATGCTTGGTCGTCAGCAAATTTTCCTCGAACTGCCCATTTCGTTAGACTGGTACGATGACCTCGTCGAGATCATGACCAATTCTCAGCTCAACAATCATTTTCTCAGTCTCGCCCGTGAATTAGACATAATGGAAGCCAAGACGCCAGAAGACGTGTACAAGTCTCACCTTGAAAACTCGAGGCCACCATTTGGCGGGGGTCAGGTCGACTCTGCCCGTCAAAATCTCGCAGCTAGCTTCGTAAACGGCTTCGTCAATGCTGCCTTTGGCCATGACAAGCTTCTCATCGACGACGGCAACAAGTGGCTCTACAAAAACAAGGAGCATGGTATGCTAAGCGCCACTGCCTCGCTCGGTCTTATTTTGCTGTGGGACGTCGACGGCGGTCTGACTCCGATCGACAAGTACCTATACTCGTCGGAAGACTACATAAAATCTGGAGCTCTTTTGGCGTGCGGTATCGTCAACTGTGGAGTGAGAAACGAATGCGAACCAGCTCTGGCTCTGCTTTCAGACTATGTACTGCACAACAGCAACACGATGCGTATCGGCGCTATTCTGGGTCTTGGTCTGTCTTACACAGGATCGAATAGAGAATCGGTATTAAGTCTTTTGATACCAGTTCTCAGCGATCCCAAGTCTAATCGGGAAGTCATTGGTATAACCGGTTTGGCTCTGGGTATGGTAGCAGTTGGCTCGTGCAATGCCACCGTCACGACAGCCATCATGCACACGCTGATGGAAAAGACTGAAGCCGAACTAAAGGACACGTATGCGCGTTTCCTTCCTCTTGGTCTGGGTCTGTGCTTCTTGGGTAAGCAGGAGGCTGCAGAGGCAATAATCGCCGCACTCGAGGTTATTCCTGAGCCCTTCAAATCTATGTCGATGACGCTGGTAGAGGCATGTGCTTATGCAGGAACTGGTAATGTTCTAAAAATCCAACACTTGCTGCACATCTGCTCAGAGCACTGCGAGCCTTCTAACGAAAAAGAGGAGAAGACCAACAGCAAAGACAAAGATAAGAAGGACGAGAAAAAGGAAGAAAAGGATAAGGACCTGAGCTCGAGGCAAGCTATCGCCGTTTTGGGTATCGCTCTCATAGCCATGGGTGAGGAGATCGGTGCGGAAATGGCCTACCGCACGTTTGGACACTTGCTGCGCTATTGCGAGCCCGTCATCCGACGATCGGTACCTCTGGCTCTCGGACTCATCTCCGTGTCGAATCCCAAACTCAACATCCTTGATACTCTGTCCAAGTTTTCGCACGACAGTGATCTCGAGGTTGCGCACAACGCGATATTTGCAATGGGTCTAGTCGGAGCGGGCACCAACAACTCCAAACTCGCAGCCATGCTCAGACAGCTGGCTCAATACCACGCAAAAGATCCAAACAATCTGTTCATGGTCAGAATAGCTCAGGGTCTCATTCATCTTGGCAAGGGTACAATGACCCTTTCGCCCTACCACAGCGATAGACAACTTCTCAGTCCAGTCGCACTTGCCGGTCTTTTGGCGACTCTTGTTGGATTTTTGGATGTCAAAAATAGTACGTTTTATTCTAATAACTATTTGGGGACCATTCCGTTTTACCCAACAACGTAAATAATTGTAACAATCAATTTTATTTTACAGTAATCCTGGGCAGATCTCATTACCTTCTGTACACACTGGCAACGGCAATACAACCGCGTATGCTTGTGACGTTTGACGAGGAGCTTGTCCCACTGCAGGTACCAGTGCGCGTTGGTATGGCGGTCGACGTGGTCGGCCAGGCCGGTAATCCGAAAACAATCACTGGTTTCCAAACTCACACAACGCCAGTATTACTGGCGTACGGTGAGCGCGCCGAACTGGCTACCGAGGAATACATACCTCTTACACCCATTATGGAAGGCTTTGTCATTTTGCGGAAGAACAAAGATTTTGCTTAAGCGTCAATTTATTGTTTTATTTAATAATTATTGTATAAGTAACACGATAAGAATTTATAATTAAAAGTATGTTTGAATAATCGTGTACTGGTGATGATTCTTTTAATTTAATCTTAACAAAAGAAACAAATTTTGAAGAGGAACGCGTTAAATGGAGAACGAGAACAACGTCACTTCGGGATATCCTTTGGCAACCTCGGTGTTTTTCAACTTAAATGAGAGAAAAGTTATTTATATATTACTTTGAACATGATTTGTTCCTTGCAACTCTACGATTCGAACTTAACTTACCACAATCGCGGTTGAAGCAAACATAAATAGTCCTAGGTACAATATTTTGTTGGCGTGGGCATCGTGGCGCTTGTAATTTTCCGACCAAGAACCCTCGGGAGATGCTACCTCGTCCATTTTACATTTAGGTTGACACGGGTCTGGCGCATCGCCGCATTTGATCTCACATTGACCCACTGTGCTCATGGTTTTCTTTGTTTTTGAATTACCATAGACTCTTTGCCGAAGTACCGACACTCCACGGCTTCCCAAACACTTGGCAAGCATATTTTTCTTCAAAAGTCCCGGATGAGAGTTTTCTATCTTCTCAAAGATTCTGTCAAAAGGTACTTGCTTTGTCAAATATATCACGCAAACAGTCAATACTGATACACAACTGAGAAACTTTAATCAGATCTCCGTGAAGAAAGAAAAGAAAAATCGCGCAAACAGGCGAAAATCAACAACCTGGCGAATTTCGGCTGGCTTCGTTCTGCTGCAGGGAGAGCAACACCATAAAAAACACAACGAACAGGAGTGCCTGGCGCAACGACACCTGAGAGCCAAGCTCCAATGTTGCCCGGATCATCTTTGTGTTTATCGAAAGATTTTCAAAAAATATGAGTATACGTGTAAGTGTATAAACGCTTGAATATAATTTTGAGTCGGACAGGGTCGAGATGACGCTTCGATACCAAAGTTTCATCGAAAAAAGAAAAAAAGTTGACACTCGACACGCGCGTATCTATATAGCATGTGTGTATAAAACAAAAAAGACGATTTTTCATTGTCATTGCCGATCGAAAAGTCCGTCGCCTTTAGCCGTATCGAAAAAAATCGGCCACTCTCAAGAGAAGAGGAGGAGAGAGAAATGCACGATGCGGCAGAGACAGGACTAATAAACCGAAGAAACAGAAAACGAAAAAAAAAAGATACCGTGAATCACGATCATCACGGACTGCAGCTGTAGTTACGAGCATTTTCTCTCTCTCTCCTTCAAAATTTAAAGTGTTTAGCGTCCTCGTCCTTCGTCGCTGCTGCACGAAGATTTAAAAAATCAAGTGTCAAGTCCAATGCATGCATGTATTCGTCATATATATATATATGTGTAATGCACACATATATATATATAGCAAAAATGCGTTTCACGTTTTGGAGCGCGTCGTCTGTTGTGTGTTGTGAACGAGCAGAAAGGAAAGAAGTCAAAGAGAACGCATAACAAAGGTTTCCGTCGTAGTTTGTATACCTATATGTACACGTATATTTATAATGGTTCTCGCGATCCTTCGCTGATATATTGCATTATAATGTGAACGTGTAAATGGAAACTCTTTTTGTTACGTTTTTAAAGCCTACGTGTGCTGGAAGGAAAGTATTAGTTTTTGTTGTCAAATTTATTTCGGCTGATGAAATTGTCAGAGGAGTTGTTACGTTTTTTTTTTTTAAATTTTTGTTTTTCATTTTTTGAGTCATCCTTACGCCTTTCTTGAAAGGTATAACAAATTGTGAAAATTAGCAGTATACTTTGAGAAGCGTTCTGCACAAATGTCAAGAACTTGAGTGGGAGATTTATCATAGCCTTGAAAAGTTCAATGTCATCATCATCTCTATAATTGCAGGTATGAATAAGAGGATTACCATGAATGGTGAGTGACCATCAAGAGACAATGACTTCCTCTTTGATAAAATCATTGACAAAAATGGAAAAACAGGTTTGAGGAAGTTACCACGGACAAGTGTGTTTATGTTCAAAGGCACAGTGGGTGTTCTTTTAATAGATGCAGTTTGACCTCATTTTTACTCACTCCCTGGCATCAGCAAAATTAGTCAACCTGTAGATTTTGCTGGATGCACACTACTGGATGTAAGAGTGTCTTGTGAAAGTCTGTTGAATTTTTTGTAAATATAGCAACAAATATGCCTGACAGGTATTTTTTTCAATTTGTTATATAAGTTTTTGGCTGTTGTGAAGTTCATACAGAAAACTCAGTAATATTTTTCCGTTGATTTTAATAGTGAAGAAATGAAGAATGATGAACAAAAGTGTCAAGCTGCTGAAGCTTCTGGCTCTGCAGCAATCAATTGTGCTTCCCCGTCATTAGAAAATCATGATCAAGATAGCCTTGAAAGGTAAAATAAAGATTTTTTTTTAGTTGCACCATTACTACTTTAGCCATGAGTGATGCTGAAAAAAAAAAAAAATATTTATAGGGCTCGGAGCTTTATGTTGGATGGCTGGGTTGCTGCATCGCCTCCAAAATTTGTTTCTTTAGAGGAAATTATAAAAGCAGCAAAAGGCATGCAAAACATGGCTCTAGCGCACGAAATCGCTGTTGACAAAAATTTTAAAATAGACAAACTGGAGCCAGAAGACGATACGTTGCATAAAAAAGTCAAAGAAATCATGCACAAAGTATTCTGGGATATTTTGGCTAATGAACTGTCACAAGAACCACCAGTGTTTACTCAAGCTTTGAGATTATTAGGAGAAATTAAAGAGGTATAATCATTTGATTACTCCTATTTTAATATTTTAAAAATTCATTAACATAGACAAATTTCATTTTTCACTAGTCTCTTGATGAACTACTTCTTCCACATAATGCTAGATTAAAAGAAACAATCAATCAAGTTCTTGATGTTGACCTGATTAAACAGCAAGCAGAAAATGGTGTTTTAGATTTTTCGCATTATTCTCAATATGTAACTTCTATAATGGCAAAAATCTGCGCTCCCGTGAGAGACGAAAAAATCGAAGAAATAAAAAGATGTACCGATGTAATCGATACTTTCAAGGGAATAATGGAAGTTCTTCAATTGATGAAGTTGGATTTGGCAAATTTCACAATTAACATGATAAGACCGAACATAGTTGCATCGAGTATTGAATATGAAAAGAAAAAATTTGCTGAATTTTTGAAAATTCAAACAGATGGACTCTTTTACACTAAGAAATGGTTATTGCAGCACCTAAATCAAGAAGTAATAAACTCAGCTACTACAGATATCAATTCTGTTAAGAAAATAACACACTCCCTTTTGGCTGAAGCTTATTTGGACTTGTTAGAATTTGACTCTTCACCAAATGCAGAAGTACACTCATTATGCCTAGGTGTATTTTGAAAATTTACCTCCAATTAAAATTAAATGGCTATTACTTTCTTCCAGACTTTAATGCTAGATCAGGGAAGATTACTAGATTTACGTAATAAGACTAGTAGATTGGCTATCACTGGCTCAATTTTATTACTTTTGAAACCTCTTTCGTGTTCACTAACTGATCCATGCAAACAAGAAATAAAGGAACATATTTTAGTTTTGCTGAATACTACTGTGTCAAACAAGTGAGAAAATATTTTAATTACTTAAAATCGGTTCTTTAATAAATCATGCATTTAAAAAACTGGTTTCTAGAGATTTGGAAGAAGTCATGCCAAATATCTTAGTTCAGGTAAAAGCAGATATTATGAAGGCGTCTCCAAATTTATCAAATGTTGCTGACATTCCAGAACAAAATGTATTATCGATTTTGGAAAATCAAATGATAAAACTTCCCAAACCTGAGCATAAAATTCGCGAACTCGTCAGTAAGTAATATTAAAAATTTTTATTTAAAAAAATAAAGTACATTTTGAATATTAATCGTGGACATTATTTTTCTCAGCATCGAGAATACGACATTTCTTAAGAAATATCATCGTATCACAAACTGCAGCCCCACAGCAGATTCCGCCTGGACTGTCACCACTTCAAAAAGAACTGACTGATGTAGCAGCTCAATTTGCTATATTATTTTCGCATAATAGGAGTGTCTTTGGTGAATATTACCAAGATATCGTTGGTACAGCCATCAACGAAAAAAAATCAAGCTATAATAATGCAAGGGCAACGGAAACGAATTCGTAAATTTTTATTACTTTGTATTTATAAATAACGTACCACTGTATCCTTCATAAGGACATAGATCGTTTGGGATTTAAAAAATGCTAACGACAGGCATGCATTCTGTACAAAAATTGCTGTTATTTCCATTGTTCAAAAATGTTTTAACTAAACTGAATTACGTTTGATCAAATTATTTTCGAGATTATTTTTGCTTAAATAAAAATGGTAATATATTTATTAATTTATTCTGGGTAACGTAACTCGATAGTGAAGATTACTATGGTATTTTTGCGTGTATTCATTCTTCATAAGTGTAGTAAATAAAAAATTATGTATATGAATTAAAAATTTTATAATGTTTTATTTCTCAATTTTTGAAATGCATTTATATAAATAAAAAGTTTTTTACATTAAAATTTACAATATGTACGATTATATTTGATTAAATCAAATTAGTTCTATAAATTGAACACTTTTGAATAAAGTGTTATTGATTTGATTCATAAAAACTTATTGCAACAGTGTAAAAATTGATTACTTCACGATTAAAAAACAAAAAAAACCTGTAAAACCAGCCAAGTCGAGTTTTGGCCACAATAAAATTATGACTATAGTTTTCCTTTTAATTAGATACGTATAAATAATAAATATCCTAATGTTTTAGCTCTTAAAAACTAATCACCGTAACAAAAAGTAAATAATTGTTTTACCTACGATTAAATTATAATAAAAAATTCCTAATTACGTATGTTTTACCTTCAAGCAAATAAGTTAATCTTGAATTTCGTATTCCTCAAGATTACCCCAAGCTGAACCGACTCGCATTTTAACCGGCAAGGGCACGCTTAGCTTAAAAGCATTCTCCATCGATTCCTTAACAATTCTAGCCACCACTTCGAGATCGTTCGAATTCACCTCGTAGAGTAATTCGTCGTGCAACTGTAGTATTAAGTAGGCACCTCTCGGTCTCCAGTCCCCATAATTACTTCGTAATCCCCTTCTGGTCTGTGTCTGTGTCTGCGTTGTGGGAAAAGTCACTGGTAAGCACGAAAACTTTTCTCGCAATTTGTTTTCTATTAGCACCATTGCCTTCTTCGTAATGTCAGCTGCAGAGCCTTGTACTTTGGTATTTACTGCTTGCCTTTCTGCTTGTGCTGTATGAAAATAAGTAACATTTAATAAACAGTCGTAGCCCATGATACTATAATAATAATAATAATTGTAAGAAAAAAAGCGCTTTACGCAACGAAACTGTTAAAAAAAAATTTTTTAACAAGATTTACCTTTGACTGCTGGAACTTCGCTCTTGATACCTGACAGTACGCGTCTACGGTCCATTAAAGTTGAAACGTAGCCGTCAATGCGTGCTTTTTCGGAAACAGCATTGAGCCACACTCGAATTTCTTTATAGGTTCCCATAAATGTCTCAAGGTAGTCTTTGGCTTCGGATTCAGTGACAGAAAGACTTTGCGCTAACGATTTAGATCCCATCCCATAGATCATGGCATAACACAGTTGCTTAGCTCGTTGACGCATTTCGTCGTTCACCTTAAAGTTAAAATTTATTATACTAATTTTGGAATGATTTTCAAAAATTTTATTAATTGAAGCTTAAAAGGTAAGTAGTAAGTACCATTTCTTCTGTAACTTTATTGAGCCTAGCAGCAATATTTTTGAAAATGTCACCATCCTGGTGAAAAAGATTGCATAGAACACGATCTTGAGAAAAATGAGCTAGAATTCGAAGTTCTAGCTGACAAAAATCAGCAGACAGCATGACATTGCCTTCTGACGGTACAAATGCCATACGGGTGCTGAATATACAGCCACTGTAAAAAAAAATATTTAACTTTTACACGGACATTGTATATATTTTATAGTTGCAAATTCTTACCTTATGTCTGATTTAAAGTCTCGAGGAATACATTGTAAATTTGGTTCGTGCATCGAGACGCGCCCCGTAACTGTATGAGTAATGCAAGTTCCGTGTATCCGATCATTTTTCATTTCAAAGTGTAGTAAGGGAAATATAATCTGTAATTAGCAGATATTAATTTATAATCCTAATAAAATAAATTAACTAACCACAAACAATATCATACTTTTGTTTCTACGTTCTTGAGTTTCCGCCACATCGTAACAAGATCGGAAATCGGATTCTCGCACGATTTCAAGGCAGCTTTATTCGTGCAGGCCCTCCCCCTTCTACTTAATCCAAGAACCTGTTTATAAAGTATAAATTTCAGTAAGTGAAGTCGACTAAAAAGTTTGTGCTTGTTTTTATTTAAAATTAATTACCGCCGACACTTCTTTGGACGAATTAAAATTGAATTTTCTACCAGCAAGACTGTAAGCTTTCTCCTCTATGCGAATTAAATCGTTTTTCATGACTGTAGTGAGTTCTCGCAAAGAGCTCATATTAATGCCGAATCCTCTCAATTCCATTTTTGCTAAAATTATAACGGTGGGCATTTCTATTTCTGAAAAGAACAAATACAAAAATAGATGCATGAAAACAATCAAATTTCATTGATGATAATGAAATGAAAAGTTTTAATTACCCCTGTAAGCTACTAGTAAAGATGGGCAATGTTCTTTGAAAATCTCCAAAATGGCTTTCGTTGTATACCAGGCAAGTAGAGCTCTGACGGTCGCTCGCGCGCATTCTTCTGTACCACTACCAAAATTATTTTCGCAATTTTTGACTAAATCCATGCCACTCGGAAAGTACTCGACAGCCTTTAAAATTATATATTAGTTCACCACAACTTAAAACTTTTATTTAAGTAAAACCATAAAAAATTAAATTACCATTTCGATGTTGCTTTTGTAAACGCTTTCCGAGTTCATCAACCAATCGGCCGTTAGAGGATCGAGAAACTCGCAAGACGATTGAATTTCACAGCACACGTATAAAAATTTATAAACTTCCTTTGCCTTGAAGCAACGCAAACTTACTGTTGGATCACTTAAAATTTCTCGAAGTAAATTCATTCTTTCTTTTATCGTAACCTTTGTTTCTACAAATATTCGATAATTTATTAAAAATAAATACATTTTACTTTAAATTTAGTATTTACAAGTGTCTCACCTATCGAATTGTTAAAAGGCACGTAATACACCGCTTTCATACCCCAGCTAAAAATGACCCCGCGGACTTTACTGTTCTTATATACAAAAGGTTCAGTCTTTTTGGTATTTTTCTTGTTTTCCGTACCCACTATCCTACCACCAATCGTGAGAACTGGATCTCTGTTGTATGGTTCAGTGACAAGTGCTATAGCCATATTTTTTCGCTTGACTTCATTACGGAACAATCGGAACGTTTGTTTCGAAGTTGCTACGTTTACTAGTTTTACAGAGCTAGAATCGATTATTTCATCGCTACTCCATGTGCTCATACAACTGTTGGATCGCAACATTTGGTCTGAAGCTGTGCTGCCTGTGATCTTTAAACACAATAAATTGATTTAGCCACAAAACGATAAATATATTACTGACAAGTTAAAAAAAAAAAAAAAATTAGATACTTTACTCTTTTTGATTTTTTCGGCCGCGAGTTAAAAGTATCATCCGAATCAAACATCAAACAGCTTTCGGAGCTGTCGTTATCGCTTGTGGTAGTGTCTTCTGAAAAAAAATCCGAGTTTTGTTTGACTAGCTTTGAAGTAGAGTCACACGTAATTTTTGCACTCGAACTTTTATCCATCGTAGATTTTCGTAATTTTTGAGTGGCCATTATTTTTTGATCGATTCTACTACGAGTCTTGTTGATCACAGTTTTAACTGTAATTTGCGAACTGCCCACCGAGTCCTCGGAATCCGATTGATTCGAACTGAACACAATTGGCATGTTGGCTTTGTGACTAGAACTGTTTTTAATACCGCACGCAACGACTTTATTCTCGGCACTCTCCTTACCCGAAGCTCGTTTTTGCAAAACCGGTTTCGGCGTACCGATTAAAGGCGAATCACGCGATCGGTTTTTATTGATCGTGCCTTCAATTTTTTTGGGCCCAATCTGCGTCGTGATTAGCGGCCTGCGTGTGCGAATTTTCGAAATGTGTAGAATTGACGGACTCCCCTTGTCAAGATTCTCGTCTGTGACGTTTTCTTTTTCTTTATTGGGTTGGATGTTGCCTGTTCTATCCCAAGAGTCGTCGTTCCAGGTCATAGGCATTGATATCTGTTTCAAGTCTGACGTTTTACTTTCGTAAAGTTGTTGAACTTTTGCCGACGAAGAATTTTTATCGATCGGATTATTTTTCACGTTTTTTGAGGTACTTGTGGAGCAAATGGAAGTAGTTTGTTTTAAAGTGGATGGAGAATTTATTGAACCTTTACCGTTTACAGGTAGCTCACGAGTTCGGGTATTTTTGGAAGAATTTGGAGGGGTATCATTTTTCTCGGAATCAGTGAAACAGGTCTCGATAACGTTTTTCTCCAATATACTGCAGACTTGTGCATCCAAGAATGAACTGTCACTGAATAAGCTAGGACTTTTCGAAGAGTTCGAGCCTATAGATGTGCGTTTCTTTTCTTCCTCTGATCTTGCAGCGACAACCGGTGCTGGTACTTGAAATACGTCTTCGTTTTGTTTCTCGACGACTTGCATGATTTCACTAATAGCACGTTCGCTCATTTGGAAGGAGTCTAGTGATTGAGATTTCGCATTACTCTGAACGGGCCTTTGTGGTTTTTGTTTGATTTTAGGCGATTGATCAATCAATGAGTTTATTTCGTCTTCAAAATCGAGTGAGCGAATAGTTATTTGATCTTCTTTCAAGAAGCTTTTTGTCCTCTCCGCCAGCTTTGATCTTAGCGTCTTGGAAGCATCTTGGATTTTGTCGCTTTCGTTAATTATATCTTCCAAAGACGTAGACAATATTTCGCTACCACTTTCAGAGATACAAGTTTTATTTTCTGGAGTTTTTTTTGCCTCCAAATCACTAAATGATTTTTCCATCATCGTAGCTTGATTTTCATTCACAAATCTTTCAGTTATATTTAATGACTTAGAAATTGAATTGAGTTCTTCCGTAATCGAGACTTGATTTTCAATTTTATCGGATGATTTGGATATTGATATCAAATTATGATTTTTGAGGGCAGCTGTAGCGTTTCTATTATCTATTGATTTTTCCGAAGTAGACGGTTTGTAATTTTTTTCTCCCACTTCCATTGATTTTTCTTCGAACTTATTGATAACAGCTTCCGTCGTTACCGTACGCACTTCAAAAGACGGACTTCGCGAGAGAGGCAAGAGGTTCGATAAACTCAGATGATTCGAAGAAATTGCATTTATACCGGAAAAACGAGGACTGCCTTGAACCCCGTTCTTGTGATTTTGACTCCACTGAAGATCACAAACGCCGAGTTCGTTCTAAAAAAAAATTGCACACTCTTTAGTTTAAAAAAAACAACGTAGTAAAGTGATACCTAGGTATTTTACCTTTAGCAAAACACGGGCTTCTTTAATGACAATCAGGGCAGCTTCTCGCGCAGTGAGCCCATCTTTTCCCGTGATAAAAACTGTTCTCATTTTAGTCCTTTTTTCTATCTCCATTTCATTCCCCCCGTCAAAATCTTTCTTACTAAGAAAAATATTTTATTTTACAATGCCAAAGCTAATCGCAAAATTGTTGAAATATCAAAGTATTAAATACCTCTCGAAAGGAAGAGCTTTGTTCAATGCTTCTTCGACATCGAGCTCATTGGCAGCGGCAAGTTCGGCTACGGTCGTAATCCCCTGCTTAAATAAACTTCGTGCGCGAAGCCCGTTCAAGCTTGGCAGTCGAAGAAGATCCAGTAAATCTCTACACACACCGAACTGCAGGCGAGTTTGGAACTGAGCAAATAGTAGCTCCATGCAGTCCCATTTTAGTTCTTTGCAAAAACTAGTTACCATGCCTGCACACGATATAACATGCAGAATAATGTCACTACTTCTATTGAATTGAAAAAAAATATATATTCGACATGGTTAAAAATTACCCGCGAACGTTGCTGATGACTGTTGCAAACTCTGCAGTAGTCCGCGGCAGCAGCTGTACTTTCGACAAACGGCATTCAGCGGTACCTCCCGTACCAAATCGTATAACGCCAAAGCGGTGTAAAATCTTCGATGGATGTTTAACTGCGATAAAAATTGCGAGGATTTATTTTATTAAGGAAAATCACTGATCGCCAAATTGCTGGAAGTTTGTTTACCTTTTTGCCAGATTTAACGACACCTCGTATGGCAGTCATCAGGAATCTCTCCTCGACACCAACGAGCTGGCCGACGCGACGCTCACTCTCCGACAGTGATCGCCACAGCTCCAGAAAACTCATCCAGTCGATCTGACCGATCTGACTACCAGCATTGAAGGGAGTCACCAGATAGATGACATGCAGCTCCGTGTCGAGGACAAAGCACTTCCTCGCGCGTTGTAATTCCTCGAACAGAAAGAGTGCGTCCCGTGGTGGTACAGAGGCGGACAGACAGGCTTTACCCAAGCACGTCGCTACCATTCTCTGCTCGTCTCCCTCGACGTCTTTAACGCTGCGTTTGTTAACCACAATTTTAATGACAAATCGGCATTTGCGTACCTACGATTGAAAGAAAAAAAAAAATACGTACAGCAGGAATTCATTCGAGATTAAAAATGTCACGGCTTCGTTGACCAAGTTTTTGACTTCGTTGTCCTCACATTTGTAAACGAACGTACATTTGCTGTAAAAGTCAAGGTCTCTTGGAGTACGCACAATCTGGCTAGCGATAGCCTCGAGGAGAGCACGAACCAGAGGTCCCGAGTCCTTTAGGCACGATACGATCGGCTCTATTGACGACGTCATTAAATTCGACGCAGCCGAGCGCTCGTTCTGATTACACATGAGGATACTTTCACCTGAAATATTAGAATTTTCTCATGTTATTGTCTTACGTTATTTTTAAATATGTATACGAGCAAAAATCGGTTCGTACCTGCTGTATCCTTGCCCATACGACCGGCTCGACCGATCATTTGCTGGTAAGTTAATTTGTCCAACAGTTTGCCACCGAAAAGTGGCGAACGTATGATTACTCGCCTGGCAGGAAGATTAACGCCGCTGCTCAGCGTAGAAGTAGCTATCAGAACTTTAAGTGAACCTACTCTGTAATGAATTGGATGAATATTATTATTTTATATTGAAGAATAGGGTGATGCCATTAGGATTTGAAAAATTGGTCTCTCGCTTACCGAAAACCTCCCTCAATAATGTCACGCTCGTCCATAGTCAAACCCGCGTGATGGAAGGCCACGCCAAAAGATACAGTTTTCCGCAATACGTTGTCCAAGCCAACTGGGCAGCTTTTAAGCTGTTCTAGTACTTCTTCGACAGCTGTGGACTCAATGTGCTTGCGCAATATTTGGCCGTGCGGCGTTTTGTCGCGACCCAATTGGAAAAACGTGCTAGCCATTTGGGTGGCTAGTTTTTCGCACCAATTTTTTGTTGGGCAGAATATTAGAACGCCATGGCCTCCGTTTATCGTTTCGATACATAACTGAATGATGCCATCCAGGTCGTTGACTATGTCAGGTGCTGGCTCGAGTTGTCTGACTTCTTTCAAATTTCTATCAAATAGGGATGAGCCAATCTAAAATTCATTTTTTTTTTTTTTTAATTTTGAGCTGGAAAATTTTGTTGAATAAAAATTTGACAAATGTTACTTTGCATTGCTCTTGAAGAGGAATCGGTCTGAAATCAGTCTTGTAGAGTTCTGCATCAAGCCACTCAGCTATGAGAGGAAGATTCGGAAGAGTTGCCGACATGCCAATCAGCTGAATATTAACATGCTCTAGACTGGAAAAGTTATTCATATAAAAAAATGAATGATTGCTTCTGATGCAGTAAGTCATACGATACTTTTTTTAAATCTTACTTTAATGTCATATATCTCAATTTTGTTAGCAAAAGTTCCAACAAATAACCCCTGCTGGAATCACCAAGCAAATGTAACTCGTCAATAACAACAGCTCCTAGAGTAGCCAAGTCACCATCTTGCATCAAACGATTTATCAGAGAATTAGCTTTTTCAATGGTAGCTATTGCAACATGCACAGCTGAAAAACCTCCAGATGGTGCTACACCTCCCATAAAACCTTCTACCCTGACTCCACTGTCCGTTAACAGGTCCTGATGATTTTTAATTTCATAGAAAACTTAAAAAATTCATAAATATCTGCTGATCATCACAGCATAAAGTATTTGACTCACTTGAAAATAAAACATTTTCTCTCTGACAACAGACACAAATGGTAAAATGAAAATGACCTTTTTCCTGCGCTCCAAAACTGTTTTTAAAAGAAGAAACTCAGCGACCAATGTCTTTCCAGCAGAAGTCGGAGCAGAGTAAACCAGATTTTTATTTTCTTCCAAGATTTTTTTATTCGCCAGGCACTCTACTTGCCAGGAGAACATTTTTCTAACACCCCTAGCCTGATACTTCTATGATGATAAATTTTTTGCTTTACAATTGAAATACCAATATCTAATATTTCCATCTGCATTAATATTTCACATATTACTTTTAAAAAGACTTACCTCAAGAACCAGTGCAGGTAGACCCCAGCTGGACAGCTCCAAACGTTTCTCACTGTCAACATCACTCAATGCCTGAAGACTCAATATTTTGGAGCTCCCCTGAGTAAGGCCATCGAAGATATTACTCTTGCCATTTTTAAACGACGCGCAAAAATTTTGCGTCCGCAAAACAGATAAGTGCGTCGGCGTGACGTGGGAGCTTTCACTTTTGTCGTCATCTTCACTCTCACCCCTGTTTCCCAAAATGCTTTTGCACCTTTTCGCAGGTAATACAGGTGCGCTGACATTCTCCGCGGCAACTTTGGCTTTACTCCCCACTGCCCTCGAATTCGCTCTTTTGACACTGATAATTGGCACCACGACACCATTATCCTCACGTATCACAGACACTCGCGTCCTTTTGGTCCGATTGTTCTCGGGAACAAAACTCAGGATGTCGTCGAAGTACTCGGCGATGTCGCTGTCCACCTTTTTTAACGAATTATCTGTAGTCAAGGTGGTTTTCACGCGTTTTTTTCGCACCGACGATTTTTGTGACATAGTAATATATGTACCAAATACTTAAATACTACTTAATTATTGAATGCGAACTCGAGGAGTCCGTAAGATTGCTCGTTCAATGAATACTTCACTCGAAGAGGCATGGCACGTGAATGTGAAGTGTCCGTGAAGTAACGTCAAAACGGCGAGCTGAAATTTAAAAACCAGCTGAAACACATCTGATTGGTCGTTGAGCGATTTAATAGAATTGGAGGGGGGTGGACATGCATGTATACATATATATATATATTTACATTATAGTGTACTGACCTACTATGGGTATGTAAGTACACTGTCTTTATTCATTCAACATTTACATTGTCTTTTAACATGTCGTTTTTCATCGTGTCATTATAACATTTCTCTTATTTTCGCTTGTCATTACATTTTCGTTCTTTATTTATTCGCATATCATATCTTTTTTATCTCCCCGGTCACGCTGTATACTACTCGCAAAAATTAAACTGCAGCAACTATACTACATCTTTATGAGTCTATGATCTATGACCGTGACCGTTCACCCCGCACCCCGGTACTCCCTAACCTACATCCAACGCAGTTTTCTTGAATTTGCGAAAATGATTTCTTGTTGTACGGTGAAAAATATTTGCACCAAACCTACGTTTTGATATTTTTACGATATATAGTTATCGGTACTTTTACTTTACAGAGAAAAAGTTTATAGTGTTCTTTTTGGATGTTTTAAATAACGCTGTGTCTATTCGCACCAAATCCACGTAATTACGTGGATATAAGGTTAGGAATTTTAAAGAAATTTAAGAAATTTAAGAAATTAATGTTAAATTAAATTTTTTTTAATTTTAAATTTTTTTGCTTAGACCATCTCGATCGCGCTTATTACAATCGTGCGGGAATTTCGCCGCTTGACGGGAGCGAACTATTAGGGGCTTGGCCACCTGGCGAGTAGAGTCTGAAGCGCGAGAGATGTGAGACGCCACAGATATATACATATTTATTTATGTATCAGCATATCAGCAAGTAAAAATAAAAATTGTGCTTTCATACACACACATGTTCTCTTATAGGCATAACATCGTACAGTCGGTCAGTAGGGTCACTGATGCAACCTGCTATGTATAACAATATGTAACTGTGACAAAACGTTTTTCGTCGCCTTTTTTTTCGTAAATATTAGTTAATACAGAAATGCAAATGTATTACGATAATTATTTCTTTGCTTACGTAACAGGTTTTAAATATTAATATTGAAACATATTTTAAACTTAGCGCGATTCTGCCAGTCTGCAGACTGCCAGACTCCATGTAATCTACTCACCCTCAGGGTGCTGCAGCCAAACGCGTGCGCGCTAACTCAAAACGTCAAAACGAACGCTCGTGCGTTTCGTCAGAGATTAGAAGTCTAGTCTCTGGTTTCGTTTCCCTCCCGCTTCAGTAGACGCCCAGGCGAGGGCACTGGTGCGAACTTTACTTCAAGTGGACATACTTCATTTGAAAAAGTAGCGTTTTTCTTTAAAATTCTTAACCTTATATCCACGTAATTACGTGGATTTGGTGCGAATAGACACAGCGTTTAAATAAAGTTAAACAACGCATGCAACCTTATATCCACGTAATTACGTGGATTTGGTGCGAATAGACACAGCGTAGAAATTAAACGTCAAAGTAAGTCCAATATTCATTTCTCATGTGGTAATAATCAATCCTTTAAACCATTGTTGATATTCGTTGTCTAACGCTATTGCAGATGTCTAACGCTCAAGTCAAGCGAAAGGCTGATGCTCCGATTCCAGCTGAGGAAAGTGATTTACTAGTCGTCAGGCCTCTTGGGGCTGGACAGGAAGTAGGTCGATCCTGCATCATGCTGGAGTTCAAAGGCAAAAAGATTATGTTGGATTGCGGTATTCATCCAGGATTGAGTGGAATGGACGCGCTGCCATTCTTGGATCTTGTGGAAGCGGACGAGATTGATCTACTTCTGATCTCGCATTTTCACTTGGATCATTGTGCAGCTCTACCCTGGTTCTTAACAAAAACAACTTTCAAAGGCAGGTGTCTCATGACACATGCCACTAAGGCTATTTACAGATGGCTATTATCAGATTACATCAAAGTCAGTAACATTGCTACTGAACAGATGCTTTACACCGAGGCTGATTTGGAGTCCAGTATGGATAGGATTGAAACTATCAACTTTCACGAAGAAAGAGATGTATCTGGTATTAAATTTTGGGCCTACAATGCTGGTCACGTTTTGGGTGCCGCTATGTTTATGATTGAAATTGCAGGTAAATTTTTCTTTTTCAACACTCACATTGAGAATGATGCAACTGATTATACACGTAATTATTTTTCCGCAGGTGTAAAAATTTTGTACACGGGAGACTTTAGTCGACAAGAAGATCGGCACTTGATGGCTGCAGAAATACCAAATGTGCATCCAGATGTTTTAATCACAGAATCCACTTATGGCACTCACATCCACGAAAAACGCGAGGATCGTGAGAGTCGTTTTACAAACTTGGTGCATGAAATCGTTAACCGTGGCGGCAGGTGTCTTATTCCTGTATTTGCATTGGGCCGAGCGCAAGAATTACTTTTGATTCTGGACGAGTATTGGAGCCTGCACCCAGAATTGCACGAGATTCCGATATACTACGCATCGTCTTTGGCAAAAAAGTGCATGGCCGTTTACCAAACGTACGTAAACGCGATGAACGAAAAGATTCGAAAACAAATCGCCATCAATAATCCGTTCGTCTTCAAGCACATATCGAATCTCAAGGGCATCGATCACTTTGACGACATTGGGCCGTGCGTGGTCATGGCATCACCAGGTATGATGCAAAGTGGCTTGTCGCGCGAGCTATTCGAGTCGTGGTGTACCGATTCCAAAAACGGAGTGATCATTGCCGGTTATTGCGTGGAAGGAACCCTGGCCAAGACGATACTCTCCGAGCCCGAAGAAATACAAACAATGAGCGGCCAAAAGCTGCCGCTAAAGATGTCCGTGGATTATATTTCGTTCTCAGCTCACACGGACTACCAGCAGACCTCCGAATTCATACGAATACTCAAACCGCTGCACGTCATCCTCGTGCACGGTGAACAAAATGAAATGAGTCGCTTGAAGGCTGCCCTACAGCGCGAATACGAGGACGACCCCAACACAACGATCGAAATTCACAATCCTCGCAATTCTGCGGCAGTGGAGCTTTACTTCAGAGGCGAGAAAACGGCGAAGGTGATGGGCACATTGGCCGTGGACAAACCCAAACCCGGACAGAAATTATCTGGAGTGCTGGTCAAGCGCAATTTTAACTACCATCTGCTGGATCCGTGTGACTTGTCCAAATACACCGATATGAGTATGAGCCAGGTGGTGCAGAGGATGAGCATTTATTATTCAGCATCGTTACCCACCCTCAAACACCTGCTCACTCAAATAGCTGGAAACATCGACATGATCGACGACAGGAAGATGCGCATCTTCAAGAACGTAGACGTGACGGTGGAAGGCAAGATAGTGACGCTCGAGTGGATGGCTACTCCCGTGAACGACATGTATGCCGACGCGGTGCTCGCCGCGCTCCTACAAGCCGAAACTATGGATAGCAACCCAAAAATGCTGGCTGCACCCACCAAGATGGACAGGATGCATTTCAAGGAATGTCTCATCGAGATGTTGCAGGAGATGTTTGGGGAGGACTCGGTTCCCAAGATATTCAAGGGCGAAAAGCTCTACGTCACGGTGGACAATAAAAAAGCTCACATCGACTTGGTTACACTTGACGTCGCGTGCAATGAGGACGAGACGTTCCAGCAGATCGTCAAGACCGCGGTTTCGAAGCTACATCAGTCGCTGGCACCACCGTCCGACTCCACGCCGTCTCAAAAATTATGATAGTTAAGTTGGAAGCCTCAGATCAATTAGAATTTCACTAAAGTATCTTTTTAAACTACGATTTTTATGTATATACACATGTTTGATAAAAATGTGACTAAAAAAGTAAAATAAAGTCAACAAGCTTTTTTGTATAAACAATACTGTTTAATTATCCATCTTTAATCTAATATTTTTCATCAAAGTTTTTCGCTCTGCAACAGTACAAATAGAACGTTGGATTGATAGAAAAAAAAAAAAAAAAAAAAGAGAAAAAAAAGAAAAGGTTTTATGATATCAATTTAGAACGCAGTTTTCGGTCTCTTGTCGAGGTAAGCCTTGATTTTGGGATGTGCCGAAACGGTATCGTGTAACTTCTTCAAGGCTGGGTAGTCCTTGAGGTAGTCGTGCTCCAAGAAGTGAGTGAGCAAATCGATGACCGGCGTGAAGTAGATGTCCGCGTAAGTCATCTGTGGAAGAATAACGTCCATTTATTTTTTATGTTCAAAACATTTATCTCGCGACACGTGGGTAGCATTAAGTGCACACTCGCATAGATAACGTTTACAACTGTACCTTGCTGCCAACGAAGAAGCCGCCGTTCTTGTTCACCCTCTCTTCGAACTTGCCCAGATAAAAGGGCATTTTTTCAAGAGCCGCGGCCTTTAGTTTCGCTTTGTATGTGGCGTCGTCCTCGCGGAAAAATCTCATGCAATCTATTTTGTTTGTGGAAAAAAATTAAAATAAGTACTTAAAACAATTCGTTTGGCTTTCGCGAGCAATTGGGAAAGGATAGCCGGCTCTACTTGAGCTGTACTTACGGATCCTCATGTCATCGATATCGTCGATGCTGCCATCGATTTCCAAAGCCTCAAGATCATCGGAGCTGTAGAGCTTGCACTGCTTCGCCAAGTAGCGACAGATGGCTTTGGTCTGGTGGTAAACTTTGCCGTCGATTTCTAAAATCGGCATCTGCTCCATCGGCATTTCTACGGAAAGTTACAAAAATTAAAACTGTAGGCTTTTTTTTTGTGGAAACGAACAAAAAAAATCGGTAAATTTTTATCTGATAATAAAACAGTTCTGCGTAGCTAAAATGATAAAGAATCGCGCTTCCACATCAGTAAACACGATAACACAGCTTAACTGCGGCAATGCATATACGTGTAGTATGGGTATCAATTTATTATGGTGAATAAAACGTGATGGAATAATATTTAAAAAAAGTGAGCCTGGTTTATGTAACCAAGGAGAGAACCTATACGCACCGTAAATGTTACGGTATGCATATTTCTCAGAACATGGTGATGCAGTAATATATACATGAAAGATTGCACAATACACAATAGGCTGCAACCACCACCGGGTTAATGGTTTGTAATTATAATTATTCTCGCTAAGGCGCAAGTGACTCACGTACAATTGCATATCATACCGATCTCGATTTTTTTTTACATCGACCCCACGAGCGTGTTTAGATCCGAAGCACGCGATTCTATGGAAAGAAAAAAAAAAAAAAAAAAAAAAAAAAAAAAAAAAACACCATTCGATTGTTTGAATAACCGCATCCGTGCATGCAGCATATATATAAACCCTCGTCGTTACAACACGATGAGTTAGCCGGTAATGTGTGTCAGTGTAATTGATGTACCTGCGCACAGGTATACCCGTACACCTTCTCCCTCTCACCTAAGTATAGGTGCGTGTATACTAGCCAACGCCCGTGCACATATTCATGTAATTTTTTTTTTTTCCCGACCATTTGACGAAAGAAAACCTTGGATCAAATAATTAATAAAATTGGAAAATTGCCGCGGCTGGAGTAAGGAGACACGCCCGCGACGTGGCAAAACGCCACTATACGTTACACATATACACATGAACATCCATTCGTATACTCTTATTTATTTTACCAAAAACAATAGGCGAACTTACTCGATTTGTGCTGGGGCCATTCCTCGAAGCTGAGCCTGTGGTCCTTGAAGTCCAGGCCGGCGTAGCTCATGAGGAATCGGATCGGCTCACCGAGACCGGTAATGTTGAAGTACCACAGCTTGTAGTCCGGCATTTTCTATACAATATCAACGAAAAAATAACAGGTAATATAAAACGCGCGATCAATCCTTACCTTGAACAATATATTAAACAACAAAAATGACTTACATTTTTTGTTTACGGGAGAAGAGAAAAAAAAAAAAAAAATCGAGTTGTACTGGATATACGTGCACGAGAGCCGGAGTAATGGTACTCAATGACGCGACGCCGGGTACCCGGTGGGCTTTTTATAATGTGGTTGCGCGAGAGATAAGTGCACTGTATCCATCCGTCCGTCTCTCTTTCATTCCTTTCTCCCCACTGCTGTACAACTCCTCGGTGTATACCTCTCTTTGTCTCTGATCGCGTGCGTATATATATATACACACACGTTGCTACAAATACACGAGTGTACCACATAATGTAAAGTCCTGCGCTAACTGTATGTGTATAAAAAAAGTACACTAAGGCTTACCGATCCTCGAATGAAAGTGGGACTCTACCGAGTAACGGCCCTTTGGGGTCGTTGTGATGAAAAAAAAAAAAAAATCGGTAAGCAAGCCCTTTTAATTTTTACCGATTTAAACAACGTAGAGGTGGAGGCGATTGCGCCAATGTGCCATTTCTTATGATTGATCTACTCGGAAAAGTCATAGTATCATACACACGATCTTCGGACCCTTTGGTTCGATCATTTTCAGAGCCAACAATCCCCATGTGATCTCCATCGATGAGGATTCGAGGCCGAGCTTTTCAGTGGCATTTTTCACGTGCAATCCATGCGTTGCCGATCGTTAACTAATAGCCCGAAATAACAGAAGTCAAAACTTGATTTGGTATGGGACCGATTTGCCTTTCGAATATTTTGGATGACAAGCCACGTTTACTCTCACGAGTGACGATGGCTATGATACACATAATATACACACGTGTATAATAGATATGCATCTGCTGCTGATACGATAACAGCACACACCTCTCTTCCACAACGTACGGGTAAGAGGTATATAAGAGCAACGTGACTTGCTGAAAATGACAAGGAAGGTGTGTATATTCTTGCTTGTTCATCTCTTGGCTGTTGCGTGTAGCTCGAAACAACTTTTAATTGACCGTCTTGACAGCCTTTGTGAAAATCCTCCTTCGTCACGCATTGCACATTTAGACGGATAGACGAGTTAACTTTGTACAAGTGCCCAGTACATACGAGCACTAGCAGAGTATAGTATTATACTTACATGTGTGTACAAAGATATAAATAATATGGTTCGGTTGGACGATCGTTTTTTAATTGTTTGTCCAAATCGACCCGCGACCGGTTAAGAAGCGCCTCTCTCTATAGTCAAAGACGCGACTTACTCTTAATGTTTCCCGTGTAATATATATTTACTTGAAATCGATACGTTGATTTGTTGGATCGGAAAAACATTAAAATATAGTTTTTAAAGTATATATTACTTGTCTACCGAGTTTCAGCTCCTTATCATCTTAGCTCCGTATACTTTTTACGTTCATCTCAATGAATGTTGATTCAAGCTGTATTATGGGTACACGTTCATTGTGACACTTTCAATAATAGTACAAGGTACGAGTACTGTGTTGCGCTGATGTGATTTCATAACAGTCGGATAGAACATTAGAGATAACGATTATCGTTCACGTACTTTTGTGTGTAATCAATGCAGGGCCACAGATAAGCTAAAATTAAAATTCTTTTTTTTTTTTTTTCTTTTTATGGAAACAAAAAACGAATATTTGCAGATTCGCGTATCAGTGATATTGTAATTATCAACACAAGATAACTCTTATCGGTCAAATGATGATCTACGTGTTGCAATATGAAAATAAGCTGAACGAAAAGCGTTTAGTAAATCCAACTAATCATTATCTTTTATGTAATAATTTTACCATTTCTATTTTATGATTGCTTTTTTTGAAACCAATAATGATGATTGATACATTAAATTTGCAGCAAAAAAATAAAAAGAATAAAAAAAAAATAAGTCAGATATCTGTAAAATAAAATAAGTAAAATTTTTAATCACCATGACTTTTAAAAAATATAAATATATTTGTAATTAATAAAAACTTAAGATGCGGAAGGTAGGATATGTGACAAGGAGTGCGGAATCGAATAAAGAGACACATAAACGTATATTTTTTTTTTTCAATTTTTTCCCTTTATGTTCTCAACTTTATTTTCGTTTACGCTAAGAACTAAGCCATTAGTTAAAATCCTTGTTGATTTTACATAGACGACAAAAATACGTTCTAATATTTACAAATGAGGTGTTTAACGTAAGCCTAATATAGGTATAATAAATCTGCAAAAAATCGACTCAGCATCTCGTCGACAGTGGACACGAGCGAATGCGAGTGGTTTTTCTTTCCATCATTTTTTTTATTTTTATTTTTATTTTTGTTTTTTTTTATAATTACATCATTGTATTCTTATTTTGCTCGAGATCGACAAAAAAAAAAAAAAATTTTTACAAATTTACCACCTTCAATATTATTATCTATCCCAAAGAAGTTTTCCCATTTAAATTTAATAATAATTTCATAGCGTGTGGTTGTATTAAAAGTTGGCGAGGAGCAGAAGGAAGAAAAGCGAACAAACAACGAGATGTCATTTTAGATTGAGACATGAAAATATTTTAGTTTCCTCCCAAACATCTACGTGTACGTAATATACTTTTGTTTTAGTATTTTTTTAAATACATATGTATATATATGTATCTCGTATCCGTCCGCGACGAGACAAGTGCCGTTATCCTTCGCTCACTTTTATTATTTTGCTTATTTACCGTCATTATCATCTTCGATTTCGACGTTTTTTTTTTAAATTTCCTTCGTTTTTTATTATTATTTTTTTAAAATCTGATTTCACAATCGCATAACAATTATACTGTGAAAATAAGAATAAACATATTCCTTTAAACCATTGTTGATA
>NW_019384291.1:3574837-3588001 GCF_000648655.2 Copidosoma floridanum | reverse complement strand
TTTTTTTTTTTTTTTTTTATTCTTTATACATCGTGATTCTCCGCTTCACACTAATACGTTAACTAAATTTATTTTCTTTTTTCTTTTGTTTATCTCCACCATCAAGTTGGACAATTGGTTTACGCTCAACGCAGCACACTTATTATTGTTTCGTTTTTCCATACACACAATATAAATATCAGGACAATTATTAGACACTTGCTTTTTCTTCTTTTATCCTATTGTTCCCACATGCTCTTTCTCACATTTTTTGAGTTCCGCTTAAACATGTGGTTCTCCGACACTTACGAAAATCATTGATTTCGAAATGTCTCGGGCTCGTGCGCGCACACGTGTTTCAGCCGAGGTACATGGATTGTTTGAGTTTTACTAATTACACAGCATTCAAGAACAATGATTTTTGTCTTTCGAAATTTTCACATCGAGAGTAGGTAACCTTATTCTGCTGATGATCCACGTTCTCCCGATTTTTTTTTTTTTTTTTTTACAATAGCACTCGGTTAAAAATTAACATAACATCGAAATTGCACAAACATTTATTGCGCCAAGCAACAACACGGCGTACAACCTTGTAACAAGTGCAAAAAAAAAATTTCACTAACGCGTGAACTTGTGTGAGAAGAAAAAAAGAAACAATAAGATGCGTCTACTCCATCGACGGTGAAACAGTAATAAAATTATGTGTGAAAGAAAAAATAAAATAAAATCCGCTGCTGTAATAATGATAAATATTCTCTCGTAACTATACGCAGAATTTCGGTGGCTTTACAAGTAAGAACACAAAAAAAGGTTTACTATAAATTTCATGCTCGAAAAATAATTTTAAAAAAACACGCTGGACGCAAAATATTGGTAAATTATTGTTCAGTTTAGAACTGAATCAACGACCGCTATATCAAATAATGTGTAATAATATTAAAGACAACATAGCAATGACAACACATTGAGTAACGTATATTGTATATACTGTCAGTACAAAACCACACATCCAAGAGTTTGGTATACTTGGAGTTTTCGTGAGAAAGACAAACAAATTTTCCAACCGGAGCAACGGAAAATAAATTCGTCGCGTTTTAAATTATAATCTTCATCATGACGCGTCTACAATATATACGATCGCAGAGCCGCAGCCCCCAAAGATTCTCCCTTGAAAACACAAAAACCAAAGAACACAAAGGTAACTCGGACAAAAATTGCACGAGTGAATTATTAGAGAGCCAACCATACTTGTGTGTGTGTGTGTGTGTGTGTGTGTGTGTGTGTGTGTGTGCTGTTCGCGAGTATAGCGCGACTTTTAGTTTTCGCACGCCTTGACACATACACACTTCCGTCCCCTCCTGTATAATATAGTAGTACCCCGTGTCAAAGCGAGAGAGTGCCCACTTCTCCGTATAATACATCTTTCGTCATTTTCATCGTTAATATATTTATGTACACACTGCGATTCGTTGCTGTAAACTTAAATGAGCGCTCAATGGAGTGTATACATGTGTATACGCACGCAAGTAATCGGGGATCATCGGTACAGGTGCGATAATGACAGGGGGGGGGGATCGAGGTACGCGCATCAGAGGCGAGTAAGCGCGCGCGTGGAGAGCGAAAAAAAAAAAAAAAAAAAAAAAAAACGGTGAGAATGAACGCCGACGTGTATATGATGCGTGCGTAGGCGGAAAACGACTGGCTTCGCAGCGTGTTGCGCGCATGGGAGATCGATCGAAATCGTGGAGGAAAAAAGAAGAAACCGGAAGAAGCGCGCGTTGCGAGGCGAAAGCAGACGCCTGCTGCTACCGGTATAATTATCATTGTCATTATTATTGTTATGTCACCTGTGATACAGAGTGTATGTCGTACACGTGTGTGTATGTATAGCAAACGCAATTACGACGATCTTAAAATACGCGGCTCGTTCACGGGGATTCCCCAGGCCCCAATTCTCTGTATGCGGAACTTAGCGTGTACCACTATATTTATGAACGGAGATGTACATCGCGCTTTCTTCGGTTTCTTCTTTTGTACATTATATACGAATCGCCCGCGTACGGCAGTATACACGTAACGATAATGAAAAACCGTAGCGGCAACGCGCCTTTTCCCTCCCTCTTCGTTCGTTCCTCGTATAGCTAACTTGTAGCGCAGCAGCTCGCGGCTTCTGTACACATGCGATGTCACGCGTTTTGATACATTTTTTTTTGTTTTTTTGTTTTTTTGTTTTTTTTCTTCTCGCACCCTCTCGGGGAAAAACAACGCGATCACACACGTGTCGTCACCAACAACAAAATCAACAATTACAACAATTACACTGCTCTCGCCCACACACGGCTTGTACATCGGAGACAATTCATCGAGCGTGCCCCGTCTGATTCTACTCATCGGCATACCGTCGATTTCTTTTTTTCATTTTTTGTTCTGTTTTATCACAAAAGCGTCGCACGCTATAATTATACTATACGAACGATGATTATTCTTTCTCTCTCTCTCTCTCTCTCTCTCTGCTCTTATGTTTTTAATAATATGTTTCTCAGCGATGGACCAACGAAAAGACGAAGGGAAGCTGGCATGTATATAGGGGGCTGATCCGCCTCGTGTCGGTCTTCCCCCGAAGACGGCGTCGAGCACAGCCGCTAAACAAACCCCCGGAGTGCCAAGGTTCGGAAGAAGCTGCGAGATGGCCATATCGGGTATATCGTGTATCATACAAGTATTCGTATATATATATTACAGTCGAGCTGCGACTTTTCTTCGTTTTTTCCCTCTCACCCTCTCTCCTGCCGGCTCGCGATACTTTGACAACGAAACAATACAAAGGGGAGGCCCAGCACATGCACAACGATGCTCCCTTGACATTTCATCGCCACAGAAGAGAGAGAGAGAGAGAGAGTGAGTGTGAGACCCGCGTGTCTTTGAGTGTCCTTGTGTTTGTGTGTGTGTGTGCGCGCGCGCTTGCGAGCGCGTCCTCCCGCGTTTACAGGATGCAGCAGGAAGCCGCGCAGCAACTGCTCCCTCCGCCTTTGCTCTTTTGCCTCTGATCTGAAATCACAATTTGAGAAGAAAAAAAAAATAAAAAAAAATAAAAATAAAAAATACAATGATGAAGCGTTTTTCAAAGAAAATAATTTAAAAAAGTAAGCACAGCAAATCAGTATCCAGCGGGTAAAGAATTTCTTTTTCGAGCAACACATCATACATATATACATACTATAACATACACTACTCTGGGTGTGCGCAAATAAGCTTTATTGATGCAGACTTTACAGGAAGATTTTTTTATTTTTTGCATAGGACGACTGTTTGGCAGTTGTGGTAATGGCGTCGACGACGACTACCGTGCAGGTGAATACAATTTAATGCAGGTATAAGTATAGAAAGAAAGAAAAAAAAAAAAGGTGGTGGTGCAATGCAGCGAGAGAAGGATATATAGAGAGAGATATAGAGTCGGAGAGAGAGAAAGAGAGAGAGAGAGAGAGAGAAAAAGCAACGAGAGAGGATGCTACTTTCAGTCGTCATCGCAGGGCTGGACAAACATGTGCTCGCCGGTAGGAAGGATACCTGGAAACAAAAGCAAAAAAAAGAAGGAAAAAAAGAATGTGGATACAGCGGGGAAGGGGTTATTGTAAAATGTAGTAGAAAAATGAAAAAGAAAAAAAAAGAAAATAGAGACAAAAATAAGCATATAATTAAGCATCGATTGGGATTTCGGAGGCGTATTTTTATAAAAAAAAAAAAAAAAAAAATGAAAAAATATATATTGTACACGTGCAGTTGAATAAAAGCATGTATTTTTATGTGCATGCGTACCTTGAGAGTTGGGCTCGGGCAGGTTCTCCCGCGGCACCAGATGCATCACCGTCGTTTTTCCAAATGGAAGCCCGAGCGCCCCGAGCGTGACGTTGCTGTGCAGAAAGCGGCCCTGGTATATCAGCCGCAGGATCTCCGCCTTGGCCACCGCCTCTTCCGTCCAATCTGGTTGTGCGTGCGGATATCGGGGACACAAATTCACAGTGTACTGTTAGTTTTATGCTCGTGGAAACATAAATGTGTTTTTTTTTTTTTTTTTTTTTTTTTTTTTTTTTTTTTTTTATCGTCTATAAAACCCCCCTTTTTTTAACACGTACTAATTTACCAAATGTTCAATTTTTTCTAATGATTTTTTTATTTTCTTAAAAAACTTTGTGGCCCCCCCGCACTTACAGAGATGTACAGATTCACGTAATATTTAGGAAGCGGTGATTTTAAAGCGTCCATCTTTTTATTGTTGGAAAAAAAGGAGGAGGGGTTGGACAGTCCCGTTATACATTCGCGCGCTCCCGACGCGTTGTTTCTCAATTCAATTATAGTTTTACATCGGTTGAATTGAGGCATAAAGAAAAAAAAAAAAAAACTTCAAGAGCAAAGTATTTGGACGGAAGAGAGAAAATCCTTTTTTTTTCTTTCTTTCTTTTTGATACGTGCGCAGTAGGAAAAAAATATACAAATGGTCAGTATCGCGGCCCTGACACCGTTTTCACGCAAGATTCTCTCTCTCTCCAACGTGACTCGCTCGGCGCAACTTTGTCCAAGTATTTTGTAACCATTCATCGATTAAAAGTATAGTTGAAGCAGTTATTTGACGATAATGTCCCCCTTTGTCTACCACAGAAATCTTATGAAAAAAATTATTTATTATTATCAAACCAAGTCGCGAATTCGGGTCACAAAGTCATGCGAAATAAAAAAAATCTGCACGCCTGTGTCGAATCAGTATAACGTAATATACCCATGTAATTAAAATACCGAGCAAAAGCAGCAACGATAACTCACCTTCCGGCCAATTCTCGAAGACATGATGGGCTATGTCCCCCGCGGAGTCGCTCGGACTGAATAGGAACTCTTTTGTCTTACCGCTAACGAGGATGAGGCGAAGGTTTATCTGCAACAGAAAGGGGGAAAAAAAAATCAATTATTATACTCTCCTACGGTACACATAGTGCAAATAGTATTGTACATTATATAAGAGAAAAAGTATATATATACAGGCAAATACAATAATCGTTGTTCCGGTACCCTACATCGTCCTAATAATGATTACTACATAAATACAGTACATCGAGAGGGAACTTTTAATTGTCGCCCTACATAGAACATCGATTTCCCAACGGAACACAAGGCATACACGTGTACAATATATATATATATACTCTGGCGTTTCTCTCCTGCTATATACACGTGTGCCCCCCTATCTCCTATAATGATTACGTATATAGGTGGCTCAAGAAAGAGAAATTCAACGCGTGTGCACACACGCTGCATTGTTATAATTTTACGCGTTAATAAAGCTTGGGCTGCTTGCTCGCCCATATATTTATGCGTATGGGCTTCTGAATGGCGCGCGATAACGCAAATCCAACAGCGCCGAGTACGTTATCACCTTCGCTCGGAAGTCTCTTTTATACAGAGGCTATTGTATGTATATCTCTCTCTGAATTCGCTACTTTGAAGAAAAAAAAAAAAAAAAAAGAGGATATACTCGAAGTAAATCACACAGCGTGTGGTGTTGTTATATGACTATGATAAAGGAAGAAGAAAGGCTCACATGTGGTGTATATACATTTATCTGTTCCGCTGTAGATAATTATCTTTTTCGCCTCCCTTTGTTTTCTAAACGTATCACCGCGGCAAAATAGAGAAAGGGAGATCGCACCCTAGGACCTATGCTTTGAGATTTACTTAATCGTCGGAGCAATGACGTATTGCGACGATACTTCGGAAATAAAGATATTGAAGGGAAAAGAGATCGAGTAAGACTTTGTTGATTACGTGTAATACCTACACTATTTTCCTCATACGTATATATATATGTTATGGACTCTATAACGAACTACAATCAAAGCTGATCTCGTGTGATGGCAGCTACGACGACCTAATTAAATTTCTACTAATCTCATTAGTTGGGATTTTAAGCCCGGGCTCTCTCTCTCTCTCTCTATCTGCGTCGATAATTAAATTTGCTTTCTCTCTCTCGAATAGAGCACCTTCTCATACTCCCCTTCTCTGATATTGATGATGAAACTTATTATTTCGACTAAAAGTCTATTTTTTTCATTAAAATTTTTTATAAAAAAATTTAATCTTTGATCTAAAAGTCATATCGCGAATTGCGCTTCAATACGGAGAGAGAGAGAGAGACAGACGAGCAGAGTGCAATAATTAAAATACCTGAATTAATTTTTTTTGTTTCAATTCACGGTAAACAAGTTTCAATTTCCATGATCTCTTAACTACGATACCCACGCGCGGTTTTCCTCCTTTGCCCGTGTTTAGCTGAAATCTCGTAAATCTACGTGATCGTTCGGTAGAAAAAAAAGTGCTCGAACAAAACAAAAAATAGATAATCATTCGGACAAAGAGGACGTGCGAGACAAAACAACGAAAAAGCTCGCGTGTGAATTACGTGTCGTATTACTGGAAATGAGGGAGAAAAAAAAACTTTGACTCGTTAAAAAGACTACAAGGGGTTAAAACGCTCCCCTATGTGTGTACACGGTGTATTTATATTCGACCAAACAAACGGAAATAGTCAAGTGTGCGTCATCCAACAGCTGCTACTGCAGTAAAAAAAAAAAAAAAAAAAAAAAAAAGTGGAGGGAGAGAGGGAAATAAAAGTCAAAGAGGAAAGAGCGATTGACGTCGCGCATTCAGCCGGTGTATGTGTGTCCGTGTGTCTGTGTGTGTGTAGGAGATCGCATTGACGCATATTCGTCTAATTATTTACGCATGCACTTGCGGAGGCTTGAAAAAAAACGCCATTCAAAGAAAGGTAAGGGAGGATGGGGAGAAGAGGAAAGAAATATATACATAATAATATATATGTATCAGGCCGAGTGTGCTTGGGCTGTAAAACACATCAAAGGGGATGGGATCGGATTGTTTGCGCTGCGGCGGTCACTCGCGTATTTCAAAGGGAGGGAAATCTTTTATGCCGATTTCTCCGACAACGGCGGGCAGCAGGGGGATGAGCTTTGATTTTACGAGCTGCATTGATCGAGTAACTTTTTTTTTTCCACAGACGTGCGCAATAGCTAGTTGCACTTGATTCACTTCAATTAATTTTTACTCATTTTAATCGAATGGAATGAGGCTTTACTTAATTGATTGGTCAATTTTGTTTGGAGGTAGAAACGTAGATTTTTTTTTTATGATTTATTTCGTGCGCTTTGAGATTTTTAAGCACATGAATCATTTTTGCAATTAAAGTTCTATTAGCATGATGAGTGTGCAAAAACTGTCTACTCTCTGCACGTTAGTTTGCAGTGTATTTTTAAACGAGGGACACTTGAACTTCTTTTCGCGGATTTAATTGCAAAGAAATTGCTGGCACAGCTATTATATAAAGTTCAAATTTCACGAATAAAAAGGACTAGTCACGACTGCTGTGTGTTTAATTTATACATAAAAAATAATGTTTATAAAGGTAACTTCTTAGCAAAGTGAAATTTCGTAAATATTTTTCATTTTTATTTCACCTATGTACACACATACTTTTCATACGTCGGAGAATAAGTTCAACCACTTATTTTTGTAAATATTTTTGGATGAAAAATATTTAGTCAACTATTTTTAGTTTGCCTATTCAGATGATATCAACACTTAAATTTTTTCTTATATTATTTAGAAAACAAAGCAACTAAAATATAGCTGCAGAGAAATTGTTTCAATCACAAATTATTTGAGATGAAAAAAAAAAAATTTGTATCAAGCACACAAATATTTCGTTTTATTTGCATCAAGATGATGTTAAATCTCAAAGATCGAAAGTGTTGGTTAATTCCCTCATTCCAGTTAAATCCTTGACATGACAAACACATGAAATTATTTAATACAGTCGTAAATCATAAAAATAAATGTACCAAAGTGCCCTCCCCCCCTTAAAGAACAAAAATCGAATAAAACACACCAACGCAGGTGAAATCGGAAGCTATGCATCAGCCAATGATTACCCCAAAGAAAGATTTTCTTTATTTCAAAAGAACAGAAAAAAAAGAAAAGAAACGAGACTACCGTTGGGCAATAAAACGCTGGCGCCATTCGTATACTAATATACATTTAAAGGCTGTATACCACGAAACGAGCATTTTCGAGAAAAGTTCCGCTCTAATGATCCGTGAACTATGGGGTACAGCGTTTGTCGGATGCTTTCCCTTCTCTCTCTCTCTCTCTCTCTCTCTCTCTCTCTCTCTCTCTTAAATCTACCTATATACCTGCTTTTATTTTTCCAAGAAGAAGAGCACTCCGTGGACCGTACAGCGGTGATTTCAGAGATCCATCCCAACTGAGGAAAAATATGCACGAGCCCATTACAGTGTATGGACAGGTATGTTATACAGTACCTAATAAGCGACTACAGTATATAAAAGTATGTTCAAAAGACGGCGTTTCTGTTTTTTAAATGTCGTTTAGACGAGAGAGGTGGTGCCATTTGATTAAACTTCGCCAGACGGGCCATTAGCCGCAATTTTTATGTTCCCTCGAGCCCGAAACTGTTGTTTAATATTGCCAAGGCTTGAAGCGTTTAAAAAATGCAAGTTTATACAAACTTGGGAATACTTATTAATCGAGCCTGTAAATGATACTTTTGCGCTTGTACATACAGATACAAAAACATTTTCATTTGAAGAATATGGAAACAGCTCAAAGAGCGACGTCGAACCCACAGATAACTAAAAGCAGTGCCCGAACAAAGTACGCCTTTGCAAGTAGTATAATATGTACGTGGTGGTCAGCGTTGTTTTCTCTCTCTATACAGCCTTAGCTCGAGCACAAGACACCATAGCCTGCACTAATAAGCGCGGCGAATGAGCGTGACTCACGCGAGACGCATTCTCCGTCAACGCGAGCGGCATCGTCACGTGAATTGTAATTATTATTGAATTAAGCCGAGCGATGCTCTCGCTCTTTCTCCCGTATAGCGAGCACAATAACGAGCAACGTGGGCTCGACAGAGAGACAAAAAAAAAAAATAAAAAAATAAAATAAAAGATGGAAAAAACAAAGAGTGAAATGTAAATGATGAAAATAAAAATAGAGGCGCTCTGGTGCGGTTGACGAGATGAGCAACTAATGCGTGTATAGATCTGTACACACAGACGCGCTTCGTTGTTTCGTTTTCGTAACTTTTTTTTTTTTTTTTTTTTTTTGCCTTCTCTGATAATACACGTGAGAGACGCGTACACTCGCGGATGACTGCACGGCCGGCTTTGTCCGGTCACACTTTTCCCTCCCTCTCAACTCTCGGGAAAATTGTCTTTTTTTTTTTTCTCGTTCCCTTCTTTTTTCCTCTCTTGCCCAGCTTGGCGTATATACTCTATACGGCAGTAGTAGTATCTCTTTTCCTACCGCAATGTGTACAGATTTTTCACACAAACTTTGTTGATGTGGTCGTTGCTGCTGCAGGGGTAGGGGAAGGGGTGATGTTTGCGGAAGGTGTAATTGCGTTAGCTGACCACCGTACCGTGTATATATACAAACCAGCGTCTTTTTTCACTCTCCTTCGTTCCCTGTAATTTTTTACACTCGAGAGAGGTGAGATGCTTTTGCTGTTGAAAATTTTACAATCGTCATTATTGATGATTCGCTTGATTTGACTCACGAATTTTTTTTTTTTTTTTTTTTTTTGCAGGCAACATTGACTCACCGGTGCTTGCCGTTGTTATCATTAAATAAGCATGAGACACGCACGATGACAAACATATATATCGCGCGATTGACTTATAAATGGGAGATTGTAATTAAAAGATCCTATAGCACAGTTGCAAGGTGGTATATTGTTCTCTTGTTTCACGAAGAAAATGTATACCAGAATGTACACATGTACCTGAAAATGTATGTATCCATACAGTCTGAACGGGCCAATGTATTGAAATTCGATTGATTCAACTTTCCACGTGTAAGCCGGTGTGGGCTGATCTTTGCTATTTTGAGCGACATTGTATAATATGTACGTGGGGGAGAGCATGGAGGCCCAAAAGGCAAATTTACTAATAAAAACAACAACTACCGGCTTACTCACCGTGACAATGCCGGTAAACTATTTTTTTTTGTGCGCATGTATACATGAAAAAAATTTGTTCGAAAACTTGGAGATGACTAAATATATATTTTTTTGTTCTCTTCTTCGACTGACATGCCATTGATCAAGGCAAGGGTAAAATATAGACGATGCTACTGAATAACAAAGCTCCTATCCTTACCCCCCTTCTAATTAGACAGAAATACTGTTAGTAATGTTATAGCCTTCATTTCTTTCTTTCTCTCCCTAGATTATACACCCATCGCTAATGAGCCAACCAACTATTTTACTACCCTCGTTATCCGAGCGAATCGCCAATGGGTAGTAATAATACGTAGCCGTGTATTCTATGCGCCCGAACAGCCATGCTGCACCAATAAATGTAATTAGCCAGCGCGCGCGGATTCATTCGATAGACCCTCCACACACAGAGAGAGAGATAGAGAGAGAGAGAGAGAGCGACTGCTTTAACAAAGAGTACAATGTAGGGTTACCTATATATCTATATGTCCGCTACAGCGAATATTAAACCTCGCGTGCACCACTCTGTGTGTCAGTGTATCGGAGGAGGCGCAAATTAAATTTTTGTCGAATCGACATTTTGGAAAGCCCGTGCGCTGCAAGGCTACAGATAATAGATGAAGAAGAAAGGGGAGGATGTGCCGGGAGTAGTTTAATATCAATTTCTTGCTCGTTTTTCCAATGTCGAATTTATTGCCGACGACGATGATACTATAATGTGTAAAGAGCCGAATTCAGCGAAAAAGCTCCAAACGAGAGATTTACACCCTACCCTTCCCCTGAAAATCGATCATATTACACTACACGGACCGTGGCCCCTTTAGCTTTAATAACGAGATAGAGCTGTGCAAGCAAATCAACTAGCGGATCATTTAAAAGCCTTTCTCTCCCTTGCCCAAGGGAGGGGAGGGGGGTTGTGGAGGCAGTAGCCCTTCGGACGCCGATGCTCCATCGATCCCCAGCGTTGCGCCAGCGCGCGTGTGTCGTATATACCGTGCGGGAAACGAGCTAGGGTTAGCGCCACGTTCGCGCTTGATCTGGAAAAAAATAGTGCTCGTGCATAGCAACGCAGGCGGGCTAGAGTATATGAGAGAGAGAGAGAGAGAGAGAGAGAGAGAGAGAGAGAGAGAAAGAAAGGAGAAGAAGAACCCATACAGGTAAGGGGTACAATATTATCAATATTATAATGTAATAAATGGCGCTCGAGGTCGGCTGCGGGCTTCACCTTGACTTTAGGGAGGGAACAACTGCAGCGAACGCGAGAGAAACTAAACGGAGCGCCCGTGTACAGCGTCGTCGTCGTCAAACCGGGTCATTGGGCCACTCTACACCTCCTCGCACCTCGGCTCGCTCGGCTCCAAGGGCAGATACGTAAACGTGAGTAGCATACGTATATGTACGTGTGTATACGTGTAAGGCTGGCCGACCCAACTCCCCCTTTTTTTTTTTTTTTACACGCGCTGCACTATACGCTGCACCCTCGGGGCGGCTTCCCTCATTCTCTCTATTCGTGCTTTTTTTTTTTTTTTTTTTTTTTCTCCTACCCTCGTCGCTACATTCTACGTGTACGTAGGTATATATGTATGTAGATCGATGGTGGGTAAGTACAGGTGTCCTACTCATATGCGCGCGCGCGTATACACATTCACGTATTATATATATCATATAGCATTTACTGATTTACTGGAGCTTAGAGGGTTTGGTGTGGCGAAGAAGCCTCGCAGTTTTCATGATTTTGTTTGCAGTCGCCTAAATAACGTACATATTTAAGCGGCCGGATGAGCCGTAAGACTCGCGGACTTTTTTCACAAAGTACAATCACAATGATGATCATAATAATAATATACCGAGCAGGCACGGTCCGACGAGAGAGTGTTTTTTTTTTGTTGTTATACATTAGTACATAGGTGGATCGATCGGTCTATTTTGGGATGTTTTCCGAGGGTGTACACATAAATACGATAAATATAAATATAAATATATACACGGTGCGACGGGATGTATCCAAAGTTTACGCATTCATTGGATTGCAAAATAATAGACGCTTTTGCGATGTAATAACGTTAAATGAGTGATGGGCCTGTATACGTATTCTGTTTGTGTATAGGTATATGTAGCGTTGATCGATTTCCAGCACTACACCGTGTTTGAATTAAATGACCTCGATTCGCGGGTTCGGGGAATTTAGCGGGAGATATATATAATAATAATAATAATAATATAATACACGAGTCGAGATGATCGGAGCCGCTGATGGTGCTGGTCCATTGATGCACCAAGGGCTAATAATATATTTATGTGGAGCGAGAGGCATAAAGAAAAAAAAAAAAAAAAAAAAAGAAGAGGAGGAGGAGGAGTCGGTCTTGCTGATTTGAATACTCGACAGCTCATTTGTACGCTGAATTGATG
This sequence comes from Copidosoma floridanum, assembly GCF_000648655.2. The sequence continues at coordinate 3,575,529 of NW_019384291.1, read as the reverse complement.
GTGTCTGCTGCGCTTATTTTCTGCTTTATTTTCTCCATCTTCGGGCCCAGCCGCAATAATGCAAGGTGCTGATGATCGTTAACTATACATATATAAGTATGTACATGATGATTCAGGGAGGTGCCGAGGATGATGACGATGATGATTTAAATTGGCCGGGCGAGGGAGTGAGTTGGATGAAAATTTATCCAATGAATCGTGCAGTCGTGTGAGACGCGCGAGTCTTGATCGTACACGAGCAGGTTTTTTATGTGCTTAATCGTAAAAAGAAATCTTACACTAAAATCTTTACATTTTTAGAACCAACAGAATAATATGAAAAACTCCATTCATTGTAGATCAGCTGCGATGACCCCCCAAATGATGTCCATTTCGAAGAGTATATATAGCATCGATCGATTCCTCGATATTTACAATAACATTCGTTATCATGTATAAACGTACCGGTCAATTGTTGAACATCAGAGATATCCCAAAACAAAACCAATCCTTCGTTTGAATATAATCCAACAGTGCCCGAAATAACAGATAATAACAGTACATAATATACTCTCAAGGAGGAGGAGGAGGTGGACGTGCACTATCTACACACACCAAGGGTCCTTGAAACCGAGCCCGCGCCTTTGGGTCGACGATAACAAAACAAAAGAAAAAAAAAAAAAAAAAAAAAAAAAAAAAAAAAAAAAAAAAAA
>NW_019384291.1:3530433-3572443 GCF_000648655.2 Copidosoma floridanum | reverse complement strand
AAAAAAAAAAAAAAAAAAAAAAAAAAAAAAAAAAAAAAAAAAAAAAAAAAAAAAAAAAGAAAAGTGTGATGGGAGTTTAGTACTCTTCTTCTCTCCGATTGGTAACGTATTGGGCTCGGTATTGGGTACAACAATGAGTTGTCTAAATTATAATTAACAAACACCGGCACAATTTATAAATTTTTCCTCTATCAATATAGATGCAGTATTAATTACCACGTGTATGATTATAAAACAAATACAAGTACCTCGCAAGTACCTATGTGTACAGCAGATCCCATCGTATACGCATCGCGGTGTGATCGAGGGTGTGATCCCCCTTATATCACGGATGAAAAATATATACATTTGCCAGCGAATTCAACCACATCGGATGATCTTCCACGAGATGAATTTCAAGCAGTGTAAAGGTATGATGCTCGCAGCCGGTCATACATATATACCCCATGTATACGCAAGTGTAAGTGTACGTGTTGCCCAATCTGAAAGTCCGAATGGACCGTAATAACAAACGTCCCCTGTGATCCGGAGCGATACGATAGTGGTGTATGTACATATAGAGTATATAGAGATCCCCTGCCGCTAAAGGAGCAACATCATGCACCAAACAACACTCTTCTCCGTCAATCTTACATATACATCTGTCTCTCCTGTTCCTTTTTTTTTCCCCTCCTCTCTCTCTTTCACGACGCTAAAAGCGAGTTCGGACGAGTTTCGGGCCCATCCATCCTCCTCGTTTCTTTTTCTCATTCGGGTGGCGGCGCGAAGGGCGATTTTTCGCCGGACGGTCTCTATACTCTCTGAGAGAGAGAGAGAGAGGAGCGCCATGCAGCTCCAGAGAGAGATAAGTCTGTATGGCGGTGGCGGCGGTGGTACAGCAAGAGAAGAGAAGAAGAGGAAAAAAAGAAAAAAGGGAGAAACCTTGAAAGCGAGCGCTAACCCCGACCGGCAGGCTCCTTTCTCTCTCGCCTTATAGCCGGTGCGCGTATATTTATATGTGTGTATCGTCCATTGTAACGTGGCCCGGCTTATGGTATACCCTGGCACGTATAAGCGGCAGAGGTAAAGGTGTGTGTGTGTGTACCATATTATAGGGGACTCTCCTCCTTTACAACTTCTGTCTAGGTTTATATCGGTGAAATTCAAAAGTTAGAGTTTTCAGAGCCAAACGCTCGATCAACTGATCAATGGTATTCATTGTGTAGGTATAATGCTAACGATTTGGCAAATCACGGGCATATATACACGAGCGGTTCCGCCTAAACATTTTCTAATTAGTACACGGGAAATTTTATTTTTATTTTTATTTTTTTTAATTTATTACAGAACGAAATTTTTCATTCTTCGAGGCACGTGAAGGATGCAGAAAAAAACTTTATTGAAGTCCCGAGGATGTGTGCTCGAAATGAAAATTGTTCCAATTCGTGGGGTACTTTTTTTTTTTTTTTTTTAATGGAACTGCCCATACTACCCACATTATATACACCGACGTTTGAATGAAACGCCCGCCTTTCTTTTTTTTCTGCCGCCTCTCCTTTGGCTCTTTCTTGCTGGCTTCTACAAGCCGCTCTCTCTCTCTCTCAATCCCTCCTGTTTTTTTTATCCATACAGCGAGCGAGAAAGAGTGGAGGCTCCGCTGCAGCTGTCTCGGGGCCTCAGAAAGACTGCGGGCCCCCCTTTGCCTTCCATGTATATAGATAGAAATATATACGTGTATGCGCGCCAGGGCGACTCTCTAGGAGGGAGCAACGAAGTTAAGGATGCTGCTGTTTCTTCTTTTCCAGCTTTTTTTTTTTTTTTTTTTTTTTTTTTTTTTTTCCGTACAGCTTCAGACGAAAGTGTGCACACGTCTACTGAGGGAAAAAAAAATTTTAACATCAAATGAACATTTATTGTAAATAAAATCTTCTCTCTCTCTCTCTCTCTCGTGACAAAGCTAAGCTGTTTGGCTTAACTATTTTGAAAATTAATTTTAATCCCGTAATATACATAACCAACGTATAAATATAATGTTTAGTTCAAGGTATTAAGTATACGACAATTTTGTTTTCCAATTAATAATTGAAAAACAAATAATGTGGTGGTGTTTTTGCTCTCGTTGTATGTTAAAAATATCATTTAATAGAGGTAAAATCAAGGTTACTTTTGGACACCTGTCGACCACGACATATGACTTTAATGGGTCCAGTCAACCTATTAAAGTACACAGACTGAAACGAGACTGTGAATACAATACTGGTTGGCTGATAAAATTCATCGCACATTATCTATTAATTAAATAACAAATCTAGCCCAATGTACGCGCAATATCTCGAACAACTGTTGCTTTTAAAAAACACACGCAAAAGTTAAAAAGCCCAGAGCCCGGTATACATTTGCGGCAAATAGTGTAGCGCTCGCCGATGCAGAATATATATATATCCTCAAGGGAACAAGGGCGGGGAGAAGATCGTATACATACATAGGAAGAAGGTTGGCCAGCCCGCACCAGACCAAAAGGTAAAAAGGTGTGTATATGCATACACACAGAGGCGCGCGTGCACGTGGAGAAGGAAAAAAAAAAAAAAAAAATGGATCGCAAAGGTGGCGAGCATCTTGGCGGCACGTTTTTCACGTTTCTCGAAAGCCAGAAAGGCCCTTTTGTACCATATACATAGATATATAGATATATACAACACCAGCAGATCTCTCTCTCTCTCTCTCTCTCTCTTGGTGCTTATTATACACGTGAATGGCTGCGTTACATACATACCTACACCCACACACCGCCACCCCCCAAGACCAAAGCTAATGTAACGAGCGGCTGGAAATTTTTACGCATTGCAGCAGAGTTAAGAGAAAGGAAAGAGGGAGTTTAAGTTTATATGTATATAAAGTATTGGTTACTGCGTGCGTGTGTGTGTGTGTGTGTGTGTGTGTGTGTGTGTGTGTGTGTTATAGAGGGCGGTATTATAATGATTGCCGAGAGAAAGAGGAGGAAGAGAGGATAATGCGAGCGAAACGTATGGGGAGTCTGCGTGCAAAAGCCAATATAAATATATACATGCATGAAGCACCTGCATGAGAATCGCAAAATGGAGGGTCACTCTCGTCGCCAAACGTATATATTAAATACGTATCTATTTGACTATTCAATGTTTCGCTTGAGTTTGCTCTCACGAAAAGGATCAGCTGCAATGGCAGTCAGCAACGACAACGACGCACTCCTCCACGTTAGTAAATTTTTTTTTTTTTTTTTTTTTCATGCAAAGCCCATATGTTTATGCATGATAATTGGTCTGTTTAGCACTCGATGACATTTTTGCAAGCGAAGAAAAGTAAAAACGACACGAGTCCGTCGTGCACGACCATCAGCAACAGTACCTATTTAGCAAACACTTTTACTTGGGTAAGTAAGTGTACACCTACATGCACACTTTTAACAAGTATAATAACCAATTAACAGCAAACGACGCGAGTTCATCACAGCACTTAGTCAACCAGTCAGAGCACGACCGAACCAACGAGTCACACACACACAAGCGCGCAACGGGCGTTAATAATGAAGTACGTGTACATGCGACAAAAGGTAAAGGGCTGGGCCGAGCATCAGCGGATAATGCCCACATCGCGCGGAATTTCCTTCGACGCCGCTTTCGTAATGACACGTTATTTGCGGACGACTTTTTTTCCCTTTCCCCCTACACGCTCGCCCGCTTCGTGATGTGTATTTTCGTGACAGACCGGGTAAAAGTGGGTTATAATCGCTTCGGGGGGAAGGGGACATCGGTGTCGTCGTCGTCGTCGTTCAAAGACTCCTTTCACTTTCTTCACTTTCTACGTGCTTTTTATACTATAGGTACACGTGCCCACACGCACACATGTACGAATACTTGCAACTCGATTTTTTTACCCTTACACACACACACATGATTTATAAGGTTGTCGAAGCGTTAAAAAGGAGGGGGAGGGGATCGATAGGAACAAAGCCCATATAATGGGGGGGGGAGGAGGATCAATAGCAAAAGCGCGCGTTACATTAAGCTCCCTCTCTCGATCTCGATCTCTTCTGCTCGACAAAGATATAGTCTTTCAAGTTCTTTCACGTACACGTATTACCTATTTTCATACTGTATATACTTATTAAACTAATACTTCCTCTCTTGCAGCGATACATTGTACACTTCAGAGGCGCGCGCGACAACTGCATTATTTATACTTGTGCGCAGTAATAATATATCCTCATACGTATACATATATAAATGTTCATACCTCACTGAGGTCAGAACCTAATACAATATATAAAAAAAAAACATATGTAGATGATATTCCGTAGCAAGATGTACATATTATGGATTTTTAACACTTTAAAACTAAATTATTGTTCTTCTGAATANCAACTTGTATACCTAAAATATATTGCACTTTTTTTGGCAGAAAAGTAAAACTTTTATCAATTATTGCATCGTAAATAGTAATGAATCAAAAATTTCAGCCAAAAGAATGAACTTTATTCAGAAGAACAATAATTTAGTTTTAAAGTGTTAAAAATCCATAATATGTACATCTTGCTACGGAATATCATCTACATATGTTTTTTTTTTATTTATTGTATTAAGTTCTGACCTCAGTGAGGTATGAACATTTATATATGTATACGTATGAGGATATATTAATATACACGTACAACTCAAAAGAGCGACGATATATGCAAATCGAGAAATGTTCCCTATTCTTCAAAGTACCAGTATACGCTTGGTAATATTACTTATACCGCTTAAACATAAGTAGTACTCAAGACTATTAGCAACGAGTTGGAGAAACCAAAACACTGCGGCTGACGTATAAATTCCTCGGACGTCGCACCACACAGCACTGCATAATATTCTACAATTACGTCAATTACGAGATTGCACGTAAGTATGTACATGTACTCGTATAATGTCCAGATGAGGACAGAGAAACCAAAGCTGCAGCACCCATATGTACCTAAAAGTGTATTGCACACATAGAGGGTCAAACTCGCTCGGAACTTTCGAATGGTCCTCTCTTATCTCGTCAAAGTACTTATATATATAAATCTCTTTATACCGAGCGACAGACCGGATGTAAGTATATATGTATCGTATTTCAAATGTAGTGGGGTATAATTATAATATACGTGTACGCGTAGCGTGTATGCGGGCAACAAACAAGTGACTCTCGGAACGGGTGAGACAAAGAGAGCGAGGATAAGAGGCCCGTGTGGGCGGCACACCGCCGACGACGACGACGAACGAGGGCGTTTCACTTTTTGGCCGGGCTCCAGTGACCCGGAAACCTGATTTCCCGCGAGCGCAAGCACTCGCTGCTCGACCTTTCCTTGACTTTCCTCGACGACGACGCTTCCACTGCTACTGCTGGTGGAGCTGCACAACACACGACTCCTGGAAAAAGCTCTCTTGCTTCGTTACCTCTATAAGTACGTCGCGACCCCTCGGGTTTCCTTTTTTCCGTATGGACTTTACTTACACACACATGTGCATATGGGTGTAAAATGCTGCTACACGTGATGGCACCTCCTCTTCATTTATTCATTCAAACGGACAGTCCATCATTACTCACTACATGTATACGGTTAACGATCCGAACGATCGGCATGCAACCCTGTCTTATTTATATGTTTCAGCTCTAAAGATCGAATCGTGGCTTCATTCTCTCTGAATGTTGAAAACTACAGTACCTATATATAGTTATTATTATTATTATTATTATTATTATTATTATTATTATTATTATTATTATCACAGTGCAGTTATACAGATTAGCTACAGTAAAAAAGAGACACAACATTTTTATTACCTTTTAGTTGGAAGAGTCTACTATTATACGTACACATGTAAGGCCTCGAGAGAGCCGAAATTGATTAACACTGCCAATTTTTTTTTTTCCTCTCTCCACATTCTTTACTCGATTCGTTCCCAATCGATGGGACGCGTCATGCGTGTAAAAAAAAAAATACCAATCGGCTTCTTCATTGTGCTCGGAAGCGAAAATTTATTTTCCTTACTCGTCATTTATGTATCTATAATTTACGTTTCAGAAGAACTATACGTACATCATAAACTCTCAATTTATATATAATCCTCTGTCCTACAATGGAAACAATGGAATGATTTCGATGGTTAATTGTAGTAATGGTGCCCACCCATCAGTATACCAACAATTAACATTAGCTTAATAAGCAGAGAAAACGATTTTCAATAATTAGGTACATGTATTACCTGTACCAACCCCCTGGGCTCTAGGATAGCAGAAGCGTAAAATGACATTGAACGTGTATACGAAAGGCTGCATTGCAACGCCCCGCGATCGATCTCTTTTGATCAAAATTAATCACCCGTCGTCCGATCCAACCCAATCGCAGGAAAAAAGAAACGCCAGACTGCACGTGCATGTATGATGCACATTACGACATATATCAATAACATACCCACATAAATATATAATATATGTACTTGAACGAAAATCAATAGAGCCAATTGAGCGAAAATTACATCTCGTTGCCGTGGTTCTCATCACGCACGCGTCGTTACGTATAGATATTTTACCGTTATACTTGGCGATGACGATGATTATGATGTATATCAAAATGACAAAAACAGCCACCCTGGCGTGTGTATTATAATAACATATTATATTATACGTGTGTACAACAGTGGCCCTCTTCGCGCGCATGATGAGACAATTACATATATATATATATATATATATAAATATATATATATATCCATATTAAACAAAAGGGGTGAGGAGAGAATGATATATACATACGCACCGCGTGGATCAGGGCCAAAGTGCAGAAGTGTGCATAACATACACATAAGAGAGACGCTGATGATGCTGTACACCTATGCAGCTGTGTAATGTGTATACTGGCTCGTAGGGGGGGGGGCTCTCCAATGTCCGTGGAGTTCCAACTGATAAGGATTGACAGGTCGGTATTATCGAATATATATACACAGGACGTGGCCCGTTATAGACATATCTCCCGCTGTTGTACGTGTATGCAGCATTTCCGCTCTCCGAACCTTCGTCGCTGCAGTACTCCTTCGAGGGAACAGAGCTGATACGACAATATGGGGATCGTCGATATTTTTGTTGTTGTACCCTACATGCAAAGACGATGGGAGGAAAAAAAAAACAACCAAGAATCGACGCAGAGTCGCGTGACAAAGGGCCAATAGTTGTGTATATTGTTGCAGTGCGCGCTGACTTTCCCGTGGGGGCTCGTATTTAATTGTTTAATGGGATTGGCCGAGATAGCGGAATGGTTGCTCGCGTGGTATCACTTCAACTCGCAGCGGTGCTTCTCTCTGCGAGTGGTGCATGTAAGTATACCTGCCTGCTGTTTTCTCTTTTTATGATCGCGGGAGCATTTTTTGTTTTGTTTTCTTGTTGTTTGCCGAATCGGAGCCTGCGAGTGTTTTAGAACTTTAGCTGTGAGGCAATGATTCTTTACGACGAGATGTTACGTACAGGTAGATAATGTGGATCGTGCGCGCGCGGCGTGAGTATACATGTGGTTTATTTGTTTACTGATGGGTAGCCAGGAGAGAGACAGATTTTTTTTTAATTTTTATATACGACTTATAAAGGATTTCGGGGCCGCGTTATAATTTAAGTGGTACATCGAATGATTGTTTGTGATTATCTACAGACTTTGGTATTGGGGCAATGATGGCACCAGCCCAACTCTTTGTTATCATTGGGGGTACGCGAACAAACTGTTTCGTTCATTGTACTAATTAGCTCAAAGAGCCAATTTCTCCTCTTCCAAGACCAATGGACGCACTCGACACCACTTTGAAACACTCAAGCATATATACATAGTTTTTACGCAAACACGCCAAACGAAGTGTATATTACGCGCGGCAGTGGATGCACACTCGAAAGCTGCTGAGTTAAGTACTCATGTACACCCACTCACGTACACGAGGGGAGGGAGGGGGGGGGGTAGATTGCGTGCACTTTATGAGTAATAATATTCTCGCCAACACGGAATTGATGAACAAAGGGAGCAAGAGAATAACCACCACCACCATCAGTCGGGCTCTTGCGATCACTTGGAAATTACTACCACCACCACCGCAAGAAGAAGCTAGTTAGTCGTACTCTCCTTGCCGTCGTGTTCCATTCAATTTAACTTTTTTAATGAAGTTGCGCATATAACATTTCCCTCGAAACGGCAACAGTTAAGTTGAGAGAGATAGATCGACTGGATGAAAATGTGACGCCTATGCCGAGTTGGACTAGAAAAGTGGCCAGTCGTTGAGTTAAAAGGGAGAAAAAAAAAAAAGGAAAACAGTCACACAACGCACACGCTGTGTGCTTGGTCGGGGTGGGTGAGAGGGGCCGTAAAACGCCCATCAGCGCACGCACATGCAGCCCAATTTGAGATTTCACAAGCGGCGTGATCCGATGAAAAGTGCCGGGCGGTGCGCGTAAGCTGACTTGGGCATATACAGCAATGCAGTGTGGTGTATTGAGAGGGGGGGGGGAGGGGCGAAAAAAGAAGCCACTATGAGACGAAGGAAAAGGAGCCAGTGTAACTATTGTGCGGCACCACAAGGCGCAAGGGCGGACAGGGAGGAGATCACACGCGCAAGCGATGATGAAAGACGCGCGGCACGGCGTCATCAGCGGGAAGGGACAAAATGACTCTCGATCTCCCCCTCCCACGAGGAGGAGGTATATGTATACTTACATGGTCATGTGTACCTACTATGTGTATAACTCCCTCGCGTCGGGTCGATTTTAAGTATTGTACACACGTACACGAAGGAACACGAGCAACCCAAGCTGTTGCTGCATGGGCTTTGGGAAACCTCCCTGGTATATTACCCATTTTACCTCGGGCTCACGCATATGGGTGACGGCTGCTGCATCAGCGCAGTGTACAATGTGAAGGAGTAAGAGTAGGAAAATGGGATAATACGGGAAAGAGAGAATAGGGCACACATCTGCTCGCCATCCCTCTTTCTACCCCCCCGGCTATTACTTTTATCTACGTACACGTGTATGTATATAGGTATAGGTACGTGACAGACGCTCCGTGGCGTGCATACACATATGTATACCTACCTAGGATTGAGAGAGAAAATTATTTCCCCGATCTCTCTCTCTCTCTCTCTCTCTCTCTCTCTCTCTCTCTCTCTCTCTCTCTCTCCTTGCGTTTTTCCTCATTAAATTTGGGTGGGCGCCAACCAGCACTGCTGCATACACCACACCCCTCGCCCCCCTGCGCTATACATGGACATACCGTGTAAGTGTACGTTGTACGCGTATGGTACTTACGAGCACGCGAGCACCGCACAATGTGTCTTTTTTATATATTTTGTTTCTTTATTTTCATTTCGGGGGGTGCGTGGCACCAAAGTGGCCGAGTTTTCTTTTTTTCCAGCCCTTCTCTCTTCTTTGTAACCGAATGTTTATAAAATATGGTACAAGTGTGCGGGTATGTGAGGCACTACGATGATAAACCTTTGGCTCTAATGGTGTTTTGACTCGATTGATTTCGTCGTTTCGAAGGATACTGCGGCTTTTGTATTCACCAATACTATTTGCAAGCTCCCCGATGACACTCCCCTCCATCTCGAGTGCATTTATGACGCAATGGGCCATACACTCCGCTATCCCTTTTCCTCGACTCTTTATTTTTGCTGAAACACACACACTGCGATGTCGATGCACTCAGAAGCAACGACGAATTGCACTACACAAAAGAGATAAGCGAATCACGGTGAATCGTCATCGTCATGCATGCATATGTATATACAATATATATTATTATGTTGTCTCTGATATCCTGAATACGTTATCTATATACATCCCATTATTCGAGCAAGTCAACGGGATATGTACGGGTTGGAAATGAAAAAAAAAAAAACGTAACAATATGCCAATCGGATCAGCGATGTGGAACCTGATAATTGAAGCCGTTGTTGTAAAAAAAAAAAAATCCCTCCGGTCTTGGTGTTACTTCTGCGTAACTTTAGGATTCACATGGGTATACACATCCTCACGAGCTTCAACGAAAACTCTCGCGGATAACCATGTCTCTATCAACCATTTATTCTGAAATCATGTCGCTGTGATGAATACACAAATCTCGACGAATACACCGGATGGAAAACTGCAAGGCCTTAACTTATAGAAAACACGATGGTTTTTCCCCAGCTTTTTCACACACACACACACACACACACACACACACACACACACACACCGCAAGAGCTTCCGCAGTGTTTTCACAAAAAACAAAAGCCCTTGGCGCTGCTCCCACGCTCGCCCCCCAACCGCGTGCCAGTAGGTGTATGTACAGTCCTTGCCTGTATATTTGCGTTTCCAATCTCTGCAACAACACATCCGTACAGTATGAAGGTAAACGTGTACAGGGTAGTTGCTCCTCTCGGTACTCTAATTTCCCCACCCTCAATGTTTATACAAGAATTATATAGAGAATAATGTAGTGTACCAAAGGCTTTACCTCCTTACGGGTAAGTGCTTGTTATAGCCCGAGCACCTCGAGAGAAAGAGGGAAAGTGATATTTTTCAACCGCACGTATACATACGGTAGCGGGAAAAGAGTCGGCGACCCTTTGTACACAAGTATTGCACGCGCGTACGCTTAAATAAGTACACCGACGACGACAGGAAGGAGCGTAAAAATACGGTCGTCAACGAAGAAGACGTCTTCTCAGCGCTGCGCCCTTTTTCTCCTCCTTCTATGCTTCATCTCGGAAATTACCGGGCGTTTCTCACGCGCGCTACACATCGAACGAACAGATGTTCTCTCTGTTTATGCGTTTATATAGATGTCACGCAGCCGGCGGCGACGATTCGTTCAAGGGGGGCGGGGGGTCACCGAACGATACCGATCTCGTTTACCTTATACACGCACACTCCTCCGCACGCAACAATATTATAATAAATTACATATCCCACGAAGAAAGTGAAAAAATCTCTCACTACATAATATATTTAAGGGGCAAAAAAGTGGTTGCTAGAATATTAATGTGGCGCGCGTATATTGCTCATCTGCTGCCGCTATCTGTAAAAGCTCCCGCGCCCATATCTCGGGGGCTTTCGTGTATTGCGAGGCACGACATCAGTCGGGGGAGTATAGGGCAATTTGGCTCGCTACTTTTTTGTTTGTTTCATGTAGCCTTCGTCTTTTCTTTTCGCTCCTATTCGTGCTGTACAAAAAAAAAAGGGGAGGGGGAAAAGACGCGATAACAGAGATAAACACCACACTCCCTGATGGGTCCCCTGCACCTTTAGTTTTGCACCCCCCAGGATTTTCTTTGTTTTTGTCCTCCCAGAATGAGCGTCGATTTGGGACTATCCAAGCTAATCTAAACGTAATGTAAGACGATTAAAAAAAAAAAAGAATATTTTAAATGAGCGTCTGCAATGCTTCTCGGACAATAAGCAATCGGGTATATAAATACAAATGAACGAGAATTTTATTTAAAGCTCCCATCATTTATACAGATGAGCGCGAATCATCGTAGCCGTGGTAGTCGGGCGGAGAGGATGCGTATCATTATATAATATATACAGCGAGCTGCTGTAGATGTATTGTGTATCATCATGGCGTGCAAGCTCTTCCGAGAAAGTAAGTAAGTAAGTAATACAAGTATGTTTGCAGAGAGAGGGATTTGAGAGGAAGTCAGTGTCGACTGATGGCTCATGCGAAAATATAAATTACTTTTCTTTTTTCTCTTGACTCTCTCGTTTGATGCTGTTGTGTAGTAATATGTGTATACGGCAAATATATATGTGTGTGTGTGTGTGTGATGGGGAGCATGTGTAAAGTCTCTGAATGCGGTCAATGATCATTTATCCAGTATTAGTGGCCGAGGCAGGGCCACTTGAATGTCCGCCTTGTGCGTCTTGTTTGTTAATTAATACGCACCATCAGACGGAATCATTGTAATGTATACATGTAAAGTCGTGTAAAGTCTACCGTCGTCCAAGTGAACTGGATGTAACGATCATTGTATGAACAACGAGACGGAGGACAAAAGGAAAATAAAATCAGAGCAAAATCTTTTTTTCGATTTCCCGTAACATAAATATATATACACAAATAATAACTTATACCCTTTATCTCCTTCTCTCCCTTTAACTTATTACGTGGATGAAAATCAAAACCAGAACTGCAACCCTTTCCACCCAGATACGTAAGTCTTTTCCTTTTTGCGTCGATGATTAATAATAGATCGATCAAATTATTGTTATTGCTGTTGTTGTCAATGGGAAATGATTGCCGGTAAATAGTCCGCAATTTAGACCCTCCACTGACGTCGACGAAGGGTACACAGAGCCATCGTACGTTTATCAGATCCCAAAACGCAAATACCGAGCACACGCCGTACAAGTTGTTTTTTTTAATTATTATTTACAAACTCGAGTGACTTGTGGGGAAAAAGAAAAAAAAGTTTGCATGGACTCCGCTTCTATATATATAGCCTTCTTCCTCCTCCTCGTGACGATTCGCTTGTTAACATCGTACATCCCCGATCAAACGCTCGATTGAGGAAACAGCGCGTATGTGTGTGGATGAAAGTTTGACGTACTCCCGTAACTGAGTCTCGAAACGAAGTAAGTGGAAGAAATATACTGAGCGGAGAGCAGGAAGTAGGTATACGAGAAGAGCCACTCCCAGCGTCAGCTGTAGGTAGTACACACATATAGCTACGTATAAAATATATAATTATATTATACACGCAGCAACTGCATCGAAAATTCCACCGCCGACTAAACTGCGCGTGGAGGGATAGGTAAGTATACCTACCGGGGAACATCCGATATTCGCCAACCACCTTCTTTTCTCTCCTCCTGATGTCATGTAACATCGGGGAAGAGTGGAGCATCTGTATATAACTCGCGACACCTCGGTGTAACAGCAGTACGGGGTGATGGCATAAGACGACGCGACAATAAGAAATTGGCAAAGAAGCCAGACGTATACTTATATACACATAGAGTCGAGAGAGACTGGGACAGATAAACGGGGTAGATATGGGTATCTCGGGTATATACACGCGCGCATAAGGTACCCGGTGGTGGGTGGGTGTGGTATAGTGATGGTGGTGGTGTTGCAAAAGAGCGAGCGAGCGAGCAAGGTGATGCAGGGTGTGTATATATTATACATATATATGTATGTGCAAATGAAAGAGAGAAAGAAAACCAGTTAGTACCAGTAGTAGAGGTAGTAGTGGTGTGGGTGGTGGTATACATACACACACACATGTATCCCACAGTGACGACTCAAGTATCGATCGAACTCCCAGCCAGCCAGCTAGCTAGCTAGCTAACCGGTAGTGGCAGCACCGACGGTATCAGGGTAAAACGCAGCAGCGAGGCTCCCTTGTACATATATATACATGTATGTATGTATATATATAGCGTGCCGCTGGGCCAACGCCACCCCCAAACCCCCTTCGGTCGACGCCACAGCAGCACACCGCACCCAAGTCCGCATGTATATATGTATAAAAGCAGCCCGAGCGTGTACGTGCACGGGTGGGTTTGTGTGTAGATATAGGGATGACGACGAGTTCAATCTCTCTCTCCTTGGTATTAGGTACAACTGACTTCCACGTAATACGGCTCCTGGCTCCCGCAATCATTCGTCTGGACGGCTCGCTTCGTTCGCTCTCATCTCCATGACGAGCGACAGTATATATAAGACACGACTCCTCTCCCTCCCCCCCCCCCTCATATATCCTCCATCTCCATCTTTTTTCATCCCTTTTCGGAGATGACAAAAGAGTGCATGTAAGACCTACCTACATATCTCTCTCTCTCTCTCTCTGCGATTGAAAAACTTTCTGCATCTCTAATTTTCGACCTCTGGCGTGCATGAAGCGCCTGCGGACTCCAATCCAATATATCATCGTCTTTTTATTTCTTCTTTTTCTTCCGTCAACCCTTTTAATCAAACGTTCCTATAAGGTATACATTTATAAGTAGCGAGCGTATGTGATGGATACACGACAGGGGTGTGCGACTGATTTTCAGATGCTGATAGTTATACGCTGCACGGGGGGTCCAACCGAGAGAGCGGTAAATTTTGTCATTTCACCCCTAGCTGCTGCTCCCGCGACTGCCGAGGAGGGGCTCGAGCCATAAGAGTGTGTGTTTAAGCGCGTCATACTCGTCCTCTTCTCTTCAGATACACCGATCGTCGTCTATAGTGTGTATATATATATATATATACTCGTTGCGACTACCTTACGGAGTAAGAAGTTTACGAAGGGTTTTTTTTTCCCATCCATGACGAGATTACAGATTTCTTGAGTGAGAGAGAGAGAGAGAGAAAAAAAAGGTACGTATCGAGAGCCCGTTGCTGTTGAACTTGTACCTCCTCTCTCTTTCTTTTTTTTTCTCTCGGGAAGGACGATAAAATTAGTTCAACGGTAACAGCTAAGGTAAAGATAATTACCCGCTCTGCTGTGTTTCTTCTTCAATCCGGAGAAATGGAGCAATGTGTATACGTATATATATATGTATGTATGTAACACGGACGCGTTTTAATCCTATACTGGCGCTGAAGCCAACACCGGTCCTCCCTCTCCATCATTACAGGTTTACATCACTCGCTTCTTTTTTCCTCTTAGTCTTTTGCTTCTCTTTTTCGCCACGTTTTTTTTCCCCCTCCTTCGGATGAACACTCGAGCAATGTACGCGTGTGCTGGATGCACCAGATCCCTATTGGCCAGGTGCATGTCATGCAGCGCCACCCTTGGTGTCAAAATCGTGCAACCGCGGGTACCCACATACCCACATTATACGTCAACAGCATACACCGATGCACACTTTTAGGAATAATTAATTAATTAGAAAAAAATTAGTGTATTTATTCATCTGATAATGGATGTTATCATAAAAACGGGCTTTAGGAATATCACACACTCGATTTGTTTTAACTCTGAAGCCTTAAAAAAGGTAAACAGTTGGTTGAAAGCGAGTGAAAGTAGTCATGTGTGCGATGTTACAGAATTTCAAAGTGATGGAGTTGGCAATTTGACAAGTGCCTTTGACAAGTGCCGTCGTAATAAGACAGACCTCGGTAACTTCAGCTCCCTACAAAGTTAACCTGCATGTACATTTTATTTAGATTATTTTGAAAATTGTCTAAGTTGCAATGCACATGAAAATTACCTTTGTTCACAATTGGATAATCATCGAAATTTATGTAATTTTACTCCATTTGTATTTGCGCTACTGTTACACTGAACGACACAGCACTTTCTTACACCCATATTTCATAAACGTTTAAATAATAGAAATCACAATGATCATGTCGTATTTCGCGTAATTATCTTTCTTTTTGCCGTCTGTTTCTGAGAGTGTGCTCTGGATCGAAAACTAACGAGGCTTCATTAATAAATATTTTGTTACATTCAAACATTTTACAACTGTTCTTGGCACCACATAGTTTATTTTTTTACATTTGCGTAACTGCAATTTCATAATATTGATACTATTTATGCATACGTGATGATAACATCTGTAAATTTGATGAGATACTGTTATTCTTTCCTTCATTAAGTAAAAATAACAGTAATTTGGTACCCCAGGTTTCCTGTTTTTGCCACTACGCACGCTGGCGTCGACTCATCTATCCCCTACCATCACTTGCACCTGGCCAATACCGGGTCAAAAGTGCACTCGCCGTCTTGACTTGTTTGTCCCAAGGTCTCTTCCTCCTTCCCTTTCTTTGATCTATACCTCACGAGAGATAGAGAGAGCACTTTTTTTTATCTCTCTCCCGAAATTGGCAATGATTCGCCATACAACCAAAATAGCGATATGGTAATAAACATATAGGTGTAGATAAGTGCACACCGTGTGACACGTATGTGTTAGACGATCGCGTGCGCGCTTTAGCGTATAGGTGTGTATATTATGTATGCATAACGTGTGCACATATTATAATTATAGAGTCGCAGGTTATATGCAACCCGGGGCGCGCTCTGACCTCGAGATCTCGGCGATAGAGCTCTCGGCCGCTGACTGTTCCAGACAATCGATTTCAAAGCCGCGTGTGTTCTCGCCTTTTGAGAACATATAAGCGAGCTTACCCTCTCGACTCTTCCCTCCCCCTTTTTTTCTTTTCTCCTTCTTCTTCTTGCTAGAGGTCGAATGGAATGGTGATTAAAACAACGAAAGAGTACACCTATTTTTCGGGGTTTACGTATACGTGTGGGTACAATTTTTTTTTTTTTTTGTTTTGCTGGCTGAGTGAATATTCACATTTTCGAGGACAACGACGACGAGGGGAGAGACTCGCGAGCGTTGGCTGAACAATTGCGCGATGATGGAAAACTTTCTTAATTTAAATTTAAATGCGCAACTCCTCGGGCTGGCCTCTACTACTACTGTTATTATTACTAGTACCACAACTACCACCCTTTTTTACGGACGTCCTGATATATACACCTATACACTGAGATTCTTCGTGCAGGCCGAGGTAAGGGCATCATATTTTATTGCCCAAGTAAAGGTGTATCAGGGTAAGATGCTTATAGTTTTACTATTTTGTTTGTCAAAAACAGCTACAGCAACGAAATCAGCTTTGAAATAAATAATTTGCACCAAATTGGCGAAATATTATAGTGCACTTAGTTTTGTGGCTATATAATGTGGCTACGCTAGCATAGTTAAAAATTCAAACATCAGCGCCAATTTTGTTAGTAGAAAAAGTCAAAAATGGCTCAGATGACGTGGAAGGAGTTATCGAAGGAAGATGAGCTTACTACGCTCCTTATTTCCAATCTTTGCACGTTGCGATGGAAAATTTGACAAGCTTGACAGCATTCACGTATACGCGGTATGTGTCGTTCGTATATAGTACATTATATCACTGAGACAATTTATTTTTCTTCTTCAATATTTTTTCGCTACCTCTCGAGTATATTTTACTAAACCCACATGCATAATACAAAGTGTTATATACGTAACAAAAACAAGTATAGCTTAAACAAAAAAAAAACGAGATAATTAAAGAGGAGCTTTCACGGCAACCATTTTATTTTTGATCCGAGTGACTGAGCACGGGCAGCAGCAACAGAAAAGTAAGGAAAAAGTGTCAACGAGAGCAATAACGTGCAAGCGAGCTGCTGCTGCTCGTGCTGCGGTACACATCGGAGCGGGAATAATTGATTTCCTCTTTTCACGCACACCCCACCCCAGGTACTATCTCTCTTCTAAGCCCCGTGCAGGGGGTGTATTACTTCACGGCACTTGCGCTGCAGCTACTGCACAACCATAAATTCGTCCTCGGTCGAGCACCTTTTCCCCTCTCTTTTTTTTTTGTTTTCCTCAACACCATCGAAAGTTTTTCGAATGGATTTTTTTCCCCTTTCCCCACCCTATAGCTTCCTTTTTTTTCCGTTCATCAACTGACAGCAGAGAGGAGGAGGAGGGCTACTTTTCGAGCTACTTTTCGCCATTTCCACGGTTTCGACGCGCTTGGCTGGAGAACGGATGGATTAAAGGCGAGGAGCGCCGATATATAATATAGAATAAAAGGAAAGTGAAGAAAAAAAAGAGAGAGACAGTAGTGGGCGGAGGGGGGGGGAGATGCGGCGTTTCGATGAACTAATTGGTAAGGCGAGCCAACTGTATATACTTTCGGCTTTTCTTAAATTTTAATTCGAGTGCACCACACCTCCCCCGCAGATTTCATTTATACCATATACATAATATGGCGCATGGGAGCAATGCGTTTGGCGTGTTACAGTATATATATATATATATATATATATATAAAACTTCCCTGATGGTTAAAGAGTCAAAGAGACTAGCGTGTGTGTATGTGTGAACATATACATAATATAGAGACACGCCTGAATATCTTAATCAAACAACAGCAGAGAGTAACATAGTTACATAGATGCACAGGGAATAGACGATCGGCTGGGCCCTCGCGATAAGGCAGGAGAATCAAAGAAGGTATAACCACTACCCCACACATTATAAGCACGTGCTAACGCGACGTCCATCCGCTCGATAGATGTATATATACGTTCGCCAACAAACGATCGATCGATACGATATTAGAGGGTAACGAGAGAGAGAAAGCGGGGGTGGATTTGGGCACGTGTGCGTGCGTGTGTCATCTATACAACACAACGTCTTGACCCCCCCCCCGAATGAGAAACTCTCAGTAACGTGTCTTATACGGTGCCTATACGTTACGAGCTCATCTATCTAATAACGAGGTGTAACAGACATAAATATATGTATAGCAGCTTTCAAGTCTTGGAAATCAAATGATTCCTCTTTACAACGAAATCACACCGATGCAATAGAAATAAAAAAAGTGCGGCATGGACGGTACATATAATAATAATAATAATAATAATGTATAACGCAAGGTTCATTGGTTACCTGTGTGTAACCTAATTTAATAGTAACACACGTTTGTGCAACTGCATGTTTATACAATGTAAGTATAAGTCAGATCATCATCGCCTAGAGAACTGTGTATATAAGTACATCAAGTGAAAAAAAAACAACAAAAGCGCTTTGGGTTAGCTATATATACCTGTGCACCTGTGGGTGTATTGTGTGTACATCGTTTCCACTCCCCCCCCCGCCCTCCTCTATGGTCGCGAATTGCAAAACCGTTCCACTTTCTAGCAGCTACAGAATAAATAAATGTAACCCCATGCGCTACCGGTAAGGATATATATATATAAGCAACCGCAGTCGCGGATGGTCATTAGAGCGAAGCCTCCTCCTCCTCCTCCGCCACGACCCGCTTGCGAGAGAGAGAGAGCACACAACTTCACGGGCACTATACAGGGCGTCTCCTCGCTCGCTCCACTATACCACGACAAGGGTATATTCGATCGCGGAGGGTGTTATAATGGAATATTGGACACTGCGAGGGGGGGGAGATCGGAGGGAAACTTAAGCCGTGACTATGATGATGATGGGGTGAGAGAGGAAGGCTTGTTTTCGTTAGCGATTTATGGATCGAGGCAAGGTTGCCGTGGAGGTATATAGGTATACGTATAGGTATGCACAGGAGGCTCTTGGGGCTGCCAGTCTCTGTTATCCGCATGCAGGGCTTGACGGGCGGTGCTATGTGTAGCGTTTAAAGGATCAGGAGGGACTTTTTGTTGCCACTGCCGCACCGCCGCTGCTGTCGGGCTTTGGATGGGAGAATATGTGGTCCGATCGATGTATATATATGCATCTATATATAGCTCTGGACCGGTGGCTTTTGCGGCGTCGCGTTTTTTGAGGTTTCAGGTGTACTCGTATTTTACGACGAGAAATCGAGTCGGTGTCGGTTTATATGTATAACGTGAACTAAATATACACAAAATGTTTTGCCTGTTTTTGCTTGTATTATAGTTCGCGGGTCATTCTATACACAGCATTAAATTTTGCAACGAAAGCTATAGAGTTCATTTTTATACGTACAATTTATTTGTTTCAATATTATTTATTACAATAAAATAACCATATGTATATATATATATTAACAAAACAAGAGAGAAAAAACCTATATGTGGATGTATACCTTGTAACACGTATATTTTTTTTTTTCAATGCAATAATCTATACTTATGCATTGAAAAAAAACGACGAATTAATATTGTCGTGATTCGGTGGCTGACAGCAACAGTTACGGACAGGTATCGACTCTTCGCGACCTTGACAGCATTTTCATATACCACTGTTACCTCACGCACACTATCCGCAAGGTCGCTTCCAGAAGTTGAGGTGGTTCTTCACGATTGAATTAAAGGTTTTTAGGATTCAATAAAAAATTGTCAAGGGAATCCTTAACGATGTCGACATATTCTTTTTTTATCTAGCTTACCAACTCTCTGCTGTACATATTTTCGATCAAGAATTTTAAAAGTTTGATGTCACGTAGGAGAAAATAAGA
This sequence comes from Copidosoma floridanum, assembly GCF_000648655.2. The sequence goes on along the minus strand of NW_019384291.1, from coordinate 3,552,501 downwards.
AAGCGCGGTTGTGTAACTAAATTATCGACGACGTTATACACAAGCCAAATGTTAATTTCTATCGCGCGTCGTGAGCGATGACGATGATTCTATTAATGAAATATACATTTTTTGCGCATTTCATCACTAAATTAACTGTATCACTGAGTGTAAGCTCGTAAAAATTGGAAAATATTTGTTAGATCATCACTTTTAGTTTTTTTAAATAAAATTTAGGGGTACGGTGGAAATTACTTTTGTAGTATAATACAACATATATTACTGTAGACAATAATATACCACTGTGGGCTGTGCTACTTTTATTTTAATACAGCGATCAATATTTTTCCTTTCAGTTGTTATTAGCAGTAATTTCATATAATTTTAACCCCTTTTTATTCATGCAATGCACGTATCTTCAACATTGCAACGCATTATCGTCATTGATATCTTTCAAATATAAGATATTGGTCGTATCGCTCTAATGAGACAGCTTATTTTTAAAAATAAAAATTTTTTTTTGTGTGAATCATTGATCGACGACAAATAGAAAAAGCGAGACTCCGAAAGAAGGTTCCAAAAAGTATTGTAAGTATAATAAGGGAAGAAATAAGAAAAATAAAGCGTGTATACTGCACCAATGTTTTATTATCTTATACTAGCAAAAACCGTCAACTTTGCGGATTTAATAACCCATCCGAGCTACTGCTCGGTAATGTCGGAAGAGGCTAATATTTTTGGTCTCCGGATAGAAAACTTCTGATGAAATTGCTGCTCTCTGATTTCCGGTGAATATACACACAAGAGAGCTACTGGAGTGTAATAATATACACACCTGAATGTGCGCTGAGTTTGCCTTTTTTCTTCTTCTTTTTTTCAAACAAATCGCGACGAAAAAATATTTTACGATCAACGAGTATCTTGTTGCGCAAGTAACAGGGCGAATGATAATGATTATTCATTCGTAAAATGAGAAAATTTTTGTGCTCTGTAAAAAGGGTATGTTCACAGAAGCAATCGTGTAGCTAAAATTGTGGAAAACTTTGAATACTTTTTCAATCGATGATATTCATTATAATAACAATAATAATTAACAGGACGTTGATTTTTATGTATACATATATCAAAAACTTGGGAGGTACACAAACGTGACGTTATCGTTTGGGCTCGCAAAATAGAGATAAGAAAGTAATAAAAACAAAGTTAAAGACACACTTTTTAATTCAATGCACGCGCTTTGCGAAGTATAATGTATATATAGGTACTGAGTCACGATTACGATATTTTTTTTTTTTTTAATATCAGTATATGCTACGGAAAGAACCTATCGCACTTTTACTCGTGTCAACAATGCGTGTTTCGATTTTTTTACTAAATATTTGAAAAATTATTAATTACGAATGTAAATAATAACGGAGGATAAAAAACTGGAGTTTTCATTAATTGTCAGTTCTAATGATGCAACTCCAGTGAAGAAAAAATTGAGAAACTGAAAAATAGCAAATTAATGGTAATAATTGTAAAAAAATGTTCTCATGAAAAAAAAAAAAAACCCAAGTAACTATAAACTTGAACTTGTGTTTCTCGTATCTTTTTGAGGACCATTGAATAAAATTACAGTTCAATATTTGTTTCATAGATTATCATAAAAAATGAAAAACAGCACATTTTCCGTATGATGCGTAATAAAAAGCAAAAGTATCAAACGATTTTCTCCAGTGCTTTTTTGGAGAGTTATCGGAATTCGTACAAAAGAAACAGACTCTCGTCTGAGACGGAATCGGACTCGTAAGCAAAAAAAACCCAAGACAAGCCCGTAAGAATATACAATTTCGCAAACAGGCGAAGGAAGAAAGAAGAACAAAGCATCCGGGCTGGTATCCACGAACAAACAACGAGCTCGGCTGTTAAACGGATATAGTATACAGTCGTCGTGAGAAATGGTAAAGCCCATATAGCTTCCCGATTGATTATTTTATTTATCCTTCTCTTTTTTGTGCATCATTTTTGTGTCTGTGTATATAATGGAATACAATAACATACACGCAATGCCTCCCTATACCTATATACCGTTCATCTTCCTCTCTCACTTTTACGCTCAAATTTTTCGTGCGAAATCCACGACCGGAAGTCCCAACGAGCGTTTATAATTATTATTATTTTTTTTTTATTGGCCTCTTTTACAGCTTCCCTCTAATCTCGCGGAAACCTCTTCTGGAGTACTTATAACAGCACAAAAAACAAAGAGCCAGTGTTCAGAAATGCATATCTCGCAATTTCGATGAATACAAAGGGAAAAAAAAAAGGAACCTCTATACATAAATTTTCTTACAAGTCGCGGATGGTAAGAAGTAACGGATGCAGATCCTAAGTGACGAAATTAAAGAGAGACAGCGAGAGAGAAAAATGTGATCTCGTGTAAGAGCGTAAAAGCAACGCGTGTGGAATGTCAAACGTATACGTGAATCACAATAAATTTGGGTTTTCGGTGAATAAATTTGGACGCCGATTTTGCGCGCGTCGTTTTTTCCCGGACACACTCTCGCTAGCTCGGCTGTTGATTGATATTTTCTTTTACCCGCGGACGTAAATTGAAAACAGGTTATAAAAAAAAAACGACTTTCGCTCGTATACGTAAAGCCAAGCGTAAAGCGGGAGGAGGAAGGCTTTTCAAGATTGTACTTCGATTCACGCGTTTTCACGATCGAAAAACCACCGATCGCAGGTACGCTTTTTGGTTCGAGATATTTTTTTTCACCCCCCCCCCTCNAATATTATACACATCGTATGGACGTGAAATTTCGCTAGCTTGCAGAAACCGGGTTCCCGCGAGAGAAGATTGCATTTGATTTACCCGACGAAGATGAAGACGAGGATGCAAAATTTCTGGGGGGGGGGTGTGATGCTCCAACAGAGGTGTACATATAAATATGTGTATCATCCATTCCGCATGTACATGTATACGTATAGGCCGAGAGACGTACAATAGATAACGCCTGCCATGCATCAGAGAGACGAGGAGTCGAGCAGAGCTGAGCTACATGTATAAGAGGGAGAGAGATTCGCGAGCCACTCAGCCGCAAGGAAGCTGTCTCGGTCGATTCTCGCGTGCCCCGTAGCATCGGTATAGCTATACGTGTACGTGCATGTACGTACACAAGTATGTGGTAATATATATATATATATATATATATAAGTAGCCTTTTGGAATAGTTTCGAGAGTTTCGTGCCATACGTGCAGCAAGTACAGATGTTGTATCGTCGACGGCGAAAGATTGACCGAGCGACTCTTGGCCCCCGCTGCACCGCGCGCACCCAATATCCTCGTTAACCCGGAGTCGCGGAGAGAGCGGCTGGACTCGGCCAACCATATATATATATACTTACTCACCCGGGCTGGTTTTCCTTTTTCAGCGCAACGAGGGTAACTCGACCCGATACGAGAAGAGGCAATTGGCAATTTATTTATTTTTCCCCTTCCGAGAAAAACTTGATTATGGAGAATCGGGTGGGTTTAATTAATTGAGCCTTTTTGTTTGTTCAAAGCCAGCTTTAGCTAATGCAATTACCGTGCATTCAGTACAAGCTTCCAATATATATATGTAGGTACGTAATTCGGTACGTAAAATCACACGTATGTATAGGATTGTTCGTCGACGATATCGGACGTGTAATATGTAACACCGATTATTTCGTATGAAATTCTACAAGTGGCAAAAACCCAAATCTATACGCATCCCAATTTGACGTGCAGTGATTTAGACGTCTCAGAATATTTGGCACCCGATCCAACACGAAAACAATGTGCAACGTCGGGTCATATACGAGGGGCACAATATATATATATATATATAGCTGTGTAAAATTTGACACTGGCTAAATACTAATGTTGCACGTATATGTTTAATATATATACTTACATGTACTGTAATTATCTGGCATGCGTCGCACGAAAATACATTTCCTCTATAATAGCGCCTTCTTCGAGGCCCCCTGTTATAGACTAGTATCGTAAGGTATACTTTTGCTCTCTACCGTCCCTGATGCTCGTTCGTTGACAATGTGCATGCAAAATATATTTATACCTGTAGAGGTCTATAAAAGTATATTACAATATCCGAATAAATTCCTCCACTTTTTCGCGATATTTATTGCTAACACTTACCACAAAGCGCCAATCAATAGTAGTACGTGATGGTATATATACTTGTGTGTGTCGATATCGATTCTGAATACCTATATCACTATACGATGCGGGAATTCAAATGTCATTATCATCATTGCATATGCAGTTAGTGGATATAGAGTTCTTTATACACACACAATAGATGAATGAGTGAGGATTCGTATAGGCTCGGTTGTGCGAATGGTTGATTTTACCGATCAATTATTTATCTTCGATTGTATTAAAAATTCTCTCGAAGAAAGGAAAACATGTACTTTCCCATAGTAAAGCCGAGTAAAGCTACGTCGACGGTGACGAACATACATAAGATTAGAAGAGCGTGTGTTAAAAGCAAGCGGCGACTACAGCCTTGTCGTCTACACGTAAAGTTCATCACAGAAAAACAAAAATCATCCTCTCTATCCTTAACAATGGCAACAGCACAAAAGAACACCATATATATGTGTATGTATACGGCCAGTTACCATTTTGCAGCATCTCGTTTATATAATAACGACGAGGAGGAGAGAAGCGAAAAACCCCGATTTTCTCGGAGCGGCCGTCACCATCATCGGGAGACTGTTAACGCGCGTGAGAAGATTCGTCAAGTGCAAGGGGTTCATCTGGCCCATCAGCCGGCGAAACGTGCAAATTACACACGCGCAAGCGAGAGAGCGCAGCCCCCTTTGGCTCGCGCGTGAGAGAAACAAGCATGGCTTACACACACCTCTCGTTTTGCACCTGATGCAGCATCTTCTTTTTTTTCTCTCCTCGATATCGTGCGTCGATTGGAGCCAAAGAGCCGAGGAGAAATAATATTAAAAAAAACTTAACGNATATTTTACTGTAAAATCGAATATTATAGTAAACAGAATTGCGATTGGTTATGACACGCGAATCAGTGCTGATAGATTAAAAAAAATTATTTTAATAAATTTCAGGTGTTTGCGATTGACGTTTGGATTTCATTGTTTCTATTGATGATGTTGATACTGATAGTGCTGTTGTTAATTGCTGTACATCTACATAGCAGGAAATGCGATTTTACCGTGTTTTTCAACTTTTTCTTTCACATATGGAACGCGTACTGTCAACGGGGCGATCCAGGTATCGTAACAGTAAAAGAAATTGTGGGTGATGGGTGTGACGAAAATGCAAAATGCGCGATGTGCAAACATCCGCGCGTGGGAGCCGTTTGCGAGGTGGTGGTCTCGAAATAGTATAGCCCTCCTCTTCCCCCGAGATTTTTTGGCCGCTGCATCGGATACCCTCTGCTTATTATACACGATATACTACTTGTCGTCTCTCTTGCAAACCTTGCAAGTGTCGGTGACGACGTGGCGAAGCAATGATGAACGTATATATATACACGCACACTGGTTTTGCTCATACCCGAGCCACTATGTGCATATACATTACGCACGGCACGCATGTACATGTGTATATACACGATGCGTATACGTACATGCATACGAGGTCACTGACTCATCGCGTGAATCAACGCACACACTTGTATCCATCTGCTGCTCCTCCTACGCGAACCCTCACCATCTGCGACTATTGAGACGACATACGTGTATACTTAATTTTCTGGGGTACTTATAACTTTGGGTGTCAGTGTTCACTGTCTGCGGCTACTGACAGCTGGAAGGAGAGAGGAGAGCCACTCATTGGTTTGGATATGAAGTTCTATGACTTCAAGCGGGAGTTTAGTGGTGCGAAGGTATTTGCGATGTAACAAAAGAACATAACAATGACGATGGGAAATCGAAATAATTTGATTCGAGTAATAGAAATCATAATAATTCTCTTTATAAATATTGAATGTAATATGTGTAAAATAATGCAAAGACGTGAGGATTTTTTTTTTTTTTTTTTTAACGTTGGTGCAGGCGACTGTACAATACCGTAACGCTGCTTATGCATCGCGAGGTGGTGATGTTAATAATTCATGTTTAGAATGATGACGATACTTTTATTATTTACATGATTATTCAATTCCTTTTGGCGTTCGTAGGTTTGTATAGACGCACTAACAAAGCAGAAAGAAAAAAATAAAAAGGTATTCTTTGTCTGAAATAACGTTATATGTGTGTAAGGAAACAATAAAAACTGGCCCTGCGTAACTCATGTACAATAATTGTACACACATAGAGAGACGATTTTTATTATTGATTTTTGGTATACTTCTAGAGATTTAATGTGTATATTATTTATCCATCAACAGCCGTAAAAACGTTGTTGTTTTAGTTATATAACGTTGCCATCTTTGCTAATGAAAATGCATGGCCAAATATTAGCTACATACAGATAACAAACGATAATTTTTGCACCAATGATTTGCATCAGATTTATTTTGAGATGCATTCTACAGCACGTCTCTGAGAGAGGCAACGTTTACCATGACAGTGTATATATATTTTTTCCTTCATTTTCATACTAAAAGTCATGATGTTTTTTACATGTATGTGTGTGATGAATTTTTAGATTTTACATGGTAATGTAAGATGCTGGAATAGAGTAAAACACGTCGATGTACATTTCTCATGTGCAACATACAGAAAATAATAATTGTGCGATGTACGCTAAACATTTTCCTTTTTTGGTTTCACTAAATTTTTAGAGTTACAACATGGGGCGATTTTTTTTGTGTCAAATTTTTATTTACTGACAAACCTAATAGGTACTTGATACCGATAAATTCCACCAATTTTTTTTATTTTCATGTCGGATGAGTAGTATATTATATCTAAAAAAAACAACGCTTTTTACTTGGATTACTTGTCAGATCGAGATAATCTTTGATTATTTATCTTTACTTTCATGTCTCTTAATTACTTTTCTCATATAAATTTTTCCGCCTTATCGATTAATAATACACAAACCATAACAACAACAATAATAATGATAATGGTAAATATAATGACGATAACAATCGTATGAAAGAGATCTTTAAAATCTCAATATAGAAAAGGGATATTTTTTTTCTCGTCCTATTCGCCCAAACATGGGTAAACATTAATTTGCCGAGGAAAAACTTCGACTAGAAAAAGATGTCGATGCAATGGGCTACAGAAGACAATGAAAAAAGGAAGAGTGGAAATAAAAATAACTTTGCCTTATTTTCTAAAACCTTTTTTTTTCTCTCGTTTTTCTGTGCTATGCACACACGTGCCGTGGATGCTTTGGAGCGAGTCCAAACGATTTGTCTCCGCGCGACCTTTTTAACTCTTTCGGCAATCGCATACTTACCCACTGCTTTTTGCTTTTTTCTTCTTCTTTATTTCCACAAGTAAAGAGGAGCGATACTCGTATATGTATTACAATTGACGCACTCGAATTCTCAATTTTGTACTGAAGTTAAAATTATGTAATAAATTATCTTATTCTTTGAATTGTCCGTGAATATATTCATTCTTTATAATTTTACTTTGTATGCTTAATAAAACTTGTATTTCCACTATTTAATGACACAACTAAATTATATTTATTGTAAAACGCACAATGCCAATAACGAACCACCGACAATAGATTTTGACCTCGACTAAATTAAACATTTTTAATGTCATTGAATTCATTAAAAAAAAATTACAGGGATTTTTAGAAAATAGCACCGCTCACGCGACGAACCCAACGATAACAACAATCTACATAATAACAAATAACGATAGAGACCGCGACCGTAAGATGCTGTTCAGCTACTATATGTTGCATCTATAGCGATTACTACATCACACACGGAAACGAGAGTTGTTATTTTTTTTTTCTTCCAAGGTTTTTCCACAGACACACATACGACTTTTATTTACATGTATGTATTCTTCATTTCCCAAATGTTAAGACACGGCTATTTTGATACAACACTAAAAAAAAAAATTCAGCAAAGACAGCTTTGTAGTACGGTTACTGAAGCTCGGTGATCCAAGTAAGTACCTGGTGTCAGAATCTGCTTGGCTATCGGGCTAACCCTAACTTAGCAGGTATACATTGCTCGGGTCACCAATAACCTTATACAAGAGCAGCCGTATTATAATAAACTTTTTATTTATTTTTTTTTTTTTTTTAGTGTAAGTAACTACTCGAAGAGTGGTAAAATTGGTTGAAACGATGGATTTTTAAAGAAGCTCAACACCCATCCAGAAAAAAATCTCATTTTAATCAATGAAAATTTTTGTCCGAAGTGGCATTTAAATCTCGACAGACAGGCACACTATGTTAGTATAAAGTATATAATATATAGGCTGAGTATTGGTATTATAATACTATACACACACGCGCGCGCGACATTCGATCTCTTTTTTTCTCGGTTTCTACCGGTTTCTACATATACCTACGTATAGTTGTGCACGCGCGCGCGTGTACTACCTTCGTCTCGTTTCCCCTTTTTATCAATTTATGCGTGAGCAATGTACAATTTCAAGGCAAAGACGTCGTGTAGCACAGTGTATACATTACAGCCATAAAGTACACGCATGATCGTCATCATCAGAGTAGAGTAAAAAAATGTATAAACAAGTAAGTAAATAAGTGGGTATATACAACTTCCTACACCGCTTCGTCATCATCCGCTCTCCCATCAGCAAGAGCTAACGTGCAGCTGTGGTGACGACCTTCGCACCGGCCGATCCCGATTTCAGCAATTAGCGCCGCGTCAATTGAGCCGCAATGGCACTCTCCGCGAGGGACCTTGCCAGCCTCGGCCAGCCCACCATTTATCCGACTGTGTCTAATTCTCTCTTTGATTTCGATTCGCTTGGAATTAAGATAAAAATACTCGTGAAAAATACAAATGTACTTTTTTTTAGACTCCCAAAATGATTGTTGTTGTTTTTGGTGTGAAAAAATAAAACACAGCTTGTACGAATTATTCACGGGCTGGTTTTTGTGTGCTCAAGTGAAAAATTTATCAAAGCAGAGGGCATATTACGTATAGTATCCTCACTTGTATATTTATATGCATGCGTACAGTCATTTGAGAATATATCTATCAATGAACACAAGGAACACATGTGTAAGTATATCGATGCATAATAATAATAAGCACTCGCTAATGGACTCTTGTCTGATAAGAGAAGAAAAATATTGTGTCTACACACACAGAGTACGGATTTATCACCGCCCAAAGGAGGAAACAATAAATTTTTCTTTATATACCCGCATACTTTGTTTATTATTGATTTACAGCTTTCGTGTGTGTGTCACTGCTAATCCTGTTGATGCGGACACAAACAATCATTAAAGTCTTAATAAACATACCGAGACAATCATTATATATACCACTATATATTATATACTCCCACCACATTTATTGCAGAATAAATACACACTGTGTCAGACAAAATTTTTTTTTTCTGTAATCAATGAATGATTTTTAACGAAAACCTCTCGAATCATAAATTTCCACCTACAAGTACATTGGCATGGAAAAAAAAAAGAAAAAAAAAAAATATCAAGCAGAAAAACACTCCGTATTCCCCTTTGTGCTTGAGGAGAAAGAAAAAGGAAAAGCGTCGGAGCAGTACCTTAGTGCAAGTGCGTCAGTGCGTGCTCTCGGAGTAGAGTACCCATGCAGGCATTATAATAAGAGTGCGGAAGAAAAAAAAAAAAAAAAAAAAAAATGCCGAGACACAGGGCGAAAAAAGCTCGAACAGGTGGCGAACGACGACACACGCGCGCGCGCGCGGGTTCTCTTCCTCTTCCTCTCTTGTTTCTCGAGTACATATACGGGGATGGGTGTAGCATGTAAGTTATAGCACTAAAGCCCATACACAGTATGGAAAAGATGCTGGCTGCCGCGTTACTCTTACACTGTTGCTTTTGTCTAGCCAGAAATTGAAATTCGAGAGCCGAGTGTCCGGTGCAGCGTCGCACGTGGGCTAAGCCATACAAGGATGGTAGGTATAGCCTTACGGATGGACTCCTCGAAGCAGAGCCAGCCACATCCTTGCATGGATTGCTGGATGTGGTGATGTAGGTGTCGGATCGGTTTCGCTGTATCACATCGGCCACTACATTTTTTTTTTTTCAATTTTCAATACAAAATACCCAATGGCAATTTTTTGCTGCCTCCCACACAACGAATCCACCGAGCTCTACTTACTTGTTTTCGCCAATCCAAGCAAAAATAAACAGACCATGCGTATAGGCGTAGGTGTAGGCTTGGAAGAGTAGAAGTAAGTATTATTGACCTTGTATCCATGGAATTTCAAAAATACACTGCACTTGAACATGTTAAAAAGAAGAAAAAAAAAACAATTGTGTATTACTGAGACCATTGTGGTGTATAGTGTCGTTGTTAATGAACGGTATAAATAAAAGATATGGCGAGGGAAAAGAAAAAACAGCAGCGATGATGTTTATACAACTACGCGTCGTCGCCACGTGTATCAATATAAATGCAAAAGTTTGCACGAAAAGTCTGATAAGAGAGACAGAGTGAGAGACATGAGACTAATAAAATGCATTCGATAAAAACCCACACACACGCTTGACTCTTTTAAAAAAAAGTACGTATTTCATTGTGGGGCGTAGCAGCAGAACAGCAGAAGTGGTTATAAAAATTAAACCATTGAAGTTTTGCGATGAATATATAATTAAATGCACGTGTGTCCTGTACCTATGCCTATATAACTATATACAGTTGTTTATACCTCACTGAGATCAGAACCTAATAAAAAAAAATAAAATAAAAAAAAAACTACATACATTAGGTATATTTGTTTTGCGCGAGTGCAGCAGACCTTAATCTTTGCTCGATACAACACACGGTGTATCTTAATAAATACTTTCATTTTACAATATGTTAAGGCGTACTTACAAAGCTGTGCAAGGTGTCCATTTATATCATGCCATGAACAAGAAATGAAATCTCACACGCGAGGAAAATTTTCATAACTCGAGCTGTACAACCCTGACTGTAAAAACCTTTATACTTACTGGGGGGATCAAGCGAACGGTCAAATTCTCACTTCGGTTAAAACAGGGACATGTTTCGCGGTTCGCGAACGAAGCGCGAAACAGCTGATGACCCAAATAATCGCTCGTTCACCAAAGGGTTGTGTATACATGCATATATACACCCTACATTAACTTGAATGTTCATACATATATATACACATACAATACACGTAGGTATACCTTTTTTATTTCGGAAATCTGATAGTTTTTAAAAGAGGTGAGGGAGAAAAAAATGTTCATGCTACGGAACATACAGATAAGTATATTATATATGATGTAAAAGACGGCTCCCGTGTGCAAACATGCCATCTCGATGCCGCGTATTTATGCAGCGGCGCATAATTATAAAATACTCGAGTCATAAAGAGAGACGAACGCGGAAACGTCAAAACCAGTTTGCCACCACGGGCGAGCTTTAAGTAAAGGTTTGCGTATCATAACATTATACGATCGACTTCTGCTGCGTGTGTCTGTTGCACGAGATACCAATACACATGCAGTAAAAAGAAAAAACTAACAAAAAAATAAAATAAAATAAAAACGATCGCAACCTCGCAACGTGACACGAGCGTGTGTCTGTGTAACCTTTGCCCACCTTACATTATACTCTTTTTGCAGTATCTCATCCCGTGCTATTATACCTATATATATATTTTTTTTTTCCTTACATCGTAACTCTTGGGCATGACACAGGTACAAGGTATACCTATATATACACCTGGTACTTGAAATTGTTGATATACATATCGGTATATGAAAAGTCGCTGTTTGCGTCATTGCATGCGGTATACCTTATACTTGCAAGTCAATAACTCGTTCAATAGTATTGTACATGCTCTTAAAAAGAGATGCGATTTTGTATTTTCAAACAATTTGCAGAGTATATAGGTGAGTATATTTTGATACAGCGGCAGCAGCTCTTTCGGAGGACCCACATATTTTAGTATGGGTATATGTATGTATACCTACACGTGTCAATTGCAGATGCGCATATCGATGATGACGAGGAGACAAGGCGAAAATGCTTTTGCAAAAGGCTCTTTATACATCAACTGCTGTTGACATCGCGTAGTGGCGGTGGAAATGTCAAATGGGAGCTTCGGCGCGTTTCAACGAATGCTCACGCAATCTCGCGTTGATAGATTTTACGAAGATTTTACGTTTTAACATTTAAAAAATATTGAGACGCTGTTGTTCGTTTTTTTTTCAACTTAACTAAAAAAAAAAAAAAAAGACAGATCGAATCAGCGGTAAACACTTCGGTAAACACTGGTGGGCTGATAATAATCGCCGAAATGGACGTTGCAGCGTTGTTTTTGCACCTTTTTATTGTATTGTCCGGAAAAATTTAAATACCAACGGCGATGAGGATCGTTAATTTTGGAACAAACACAATAACAACAACAATAATACAAGTGTACGGCAACAGCAGTTTTTAGCAGCTCGTTATTCTGTATTAGAAAAAAAATGAAAAAAAAAAATGACGTCAAAGGAAGAGGAAAACTTGAAGAACTCTTTCTCTCTCTCTCTCTCTCTCACAGCGTGAAGAAGCAGTAGCACAGTAGCATATTTTCATCGATTTCGCGTTGCACTTGGGGGTTCAAGAGGGGAAGAGAGGGTGAATTTGCACACGTTTATACATATATATACCTAGGCGCATACGTAGGTATATACATATATGTGTATAGATGCATACAGTCACATAGGGACATAGGTAAAGAAAGAGAGAAAGAAGCGAGACCGACAAAAAGGGTAGGTGGGCGAAGGAGCGCGACGACGCGGAGAGAGGAAAGGAATCAGGAGGTGGTGGAGGAGGGAGTCGAGGGCAGTCGCGAGTCGCGAGAGATGGAATGAAACTATACTGCTGCTAGGTAGGTATGTTTGGGAAATGCAGTTGCAACCGATGCCAACACCAGCGGCAGCTATAAGCTAGCCAGATCCGAAACTGGGTCAAGAAAGATCGGCCCGCTGCTGCTGTACTATGGCTGTACCTACTGCTCTTTGCTGCAGCAGCTGCAGTGACGGAGATAGGTGTATAGTACATTATACACCCGTATAACAATACGTGGATATGAACAAACACTTACAGACTGCACATCAACATACAATATAATACCTAAATGAACATTATGGATGAAATGATATACATTAAATACAAGGATAATGGATATATTTTTATACGTTAGATTGAACGATAGGTATGATTTGCTTTTACCTTGTCCGCGGGGATGTTGCGCGAACTCATGGTTGAATCCCAGGAGAGAGCCTACCCTCCTCCGGGCAGGCTCCTGCTCTTTCGAATATCTGTGTATTATGATGTGCTACTCCTCTTTTTCTCCTTATTCTCCTCCTCCAGCAACTCACTGCTCTTTTTCTCCTCCACAACAATTTACGTACGCGTATTTTGTACGACCAAGACGTCCTCCGCTGGTTGTGATGTATATACTCTCTGCTCCAAAACTCCTCTTTCTTCTTACACGCACACAAACGCACTGTCTGCACACACAAAATTTAATACATCAGAAGGAGAGGTATATTATTATTATATATTTATATACACAACGATGACGACGACGACGAGAATATTGAGAAAGATTATATTACACACGGACTCGCTGCCTCCCCGCGCACTCGCGCACCACTACACCTATTTTTTAACTATTATTATCATCGGACGTGCGAGAGAGAGCAGCTCTTTTGGCAACAAGAGCGCCAGCTCTGCGTCCTTATAATCTATCGCGACCACCTTGACAGGCTGGATAACGCGCTAGAAGGCCAGCTTGCTGCCACTGCTGTCCGAAATGAATAGACAGACAGAGAGAGCCTACAACGAGAGTAAGGCTCGGCTGTCACGTAAGGGCCACGGATGCTGCTGCATCCTGACGGAGATCCGTTTTTTTTTCTTCTGTCCCCTGTGGTTCACTGTAGCGAGCGTCGTGTATGTTAATTATCACTTAGGGTGCGGACACACACTCACATACGTATACGCGCACACACGGAGGGGGGAGGACTCGCGCGCGATCCTCCTTCTCTTCCTTGATAATTATATACTTTTGGATGGTTTTCCGTTTAGATATCCTTTCCACTTTAACACTTTTCTACGGCACTGCTCGACTCTCGACTCTTCTTTCGCTCATGTATGTTTTTTTCCACTTACACATGTGTAATGTATGAATATTGCACTGGGACTTGTTTTTGTTCCCGAGGACGACTAGGACGCGGGTCAGCTCCAAAAGCTCGCAGGAGGAAGAGACATGTATACATACACAGTAAGCGAGAGAGAGGACTACCTACTCTGCTTCATCTCTTCTCTCGGCTGCAGCAGTGTGTTTTTGTGGTGGGTGCTGCTGCTGCTGCTGCTACTCCTCTGATCCTCTCTCTCCTCGGAGGCAGCCAGAGCCAGAGCCAAACAACGCGTAAAATGGCGATCGAGCCTGCGCGCGCACCTAACCATCAGACTCTATATCTCGGAGTGTCATGTTTTCTCTCTCTTTGATTCTGTTCTGCTCTTTTATGCTTGTTACACACATACCTATATATATATTTATTATTCGCTCCCTTACATACTTTACATTACATCCTTCTTTGATGTGACGAGTGCCTCTGGTTCTTTTCCTCATTTAACACAGGACTTACATTTTTTTTCTCTGACGTCTCTTTTCTTTCTCTTAGGTCTTAGGCGCGCCGCGCGCAGCCGCGCAAGACAACGGTATTTATGTACAGAAGTCGCGAAGGTATATATATAAAGTGATATATAAGATAAACGATTCGACGTACGATCGGACGACATAATTATATTATATAGAAAAAAAACCGCGACCCTACGAAAGAAAGAACATCGAGCACTCAGGTCGTGTACTTGTGCCTATTTCTATTTTTTATTAAAGTGCAGGCTGCAGCACATATTTAGGTATCTCTACTCGCAATTTGAATATCCATTTTAAGTACATTATATGTTGTCAGTTAGATGTATTGATGTTTACGTATCATTTGTTGTATTTTTATTATCATTCTTGACAGTTTAACTTTTGCCGCTTTATAAAAACTTGGTACTGTGGGAAGCTCTGATGATAATGATACCACGAGGTGACGTATATACCATGTCGTTAAAATGTTATTAAAACAACTTTCGGCCAACTTTTATCTGATC
The DNA here is from genome assembly GCF_000648655.2 of Copidosoma floridanum. The sequence goes on along the minus strand of NW_019384291.1, from coordinate 3,537,250 downwards.
GTCGGTTATGTTTTATTGTATTAATTTTTTTCCAGTTTATAATCAGCATCATCTAGCGAGGTTGATTACAAACTTAAAAAACACCTTATTTTTTTTGATGAAATTACTATAGTGACATTTTACTAGGCTCGTGTAACGTAACTATGATAGTATCGGTAAGAATCTACGTAACACTAGAGCCTGTAGCAAAAGGTCTATTGGAGCCGATCTACTAGACCCTACACTCACATTCTAAAAATTCACTAAGAAAACTTATTACAGGCTAGTGTTCGTAGCAGAGGGTCTATTGGAGCCGATCTACTAGACCCTACGTTCACTTTCTAAAAATTCACTAGTCCCCGTAGCGGAGGGTCTATTGGAGCGGTTCTGCTAGACCCTACGTTCACTTTCTGAAAATTCACTAGTCCCCGTAGCGGAGGGTCTATTGGAGCGGCTCCGCTAGACCATACGTTTACTACCTAGAAATTAACTAGGGAAACCAACCATGACTTTTGGCCAACTTTCGTCGGCTATGTTTTTTTTAGTTCACGATCAGCGCCATCTAGTGAGGCCAATTTAAACTTAAAAACATTTCGACCTTCAAATTCGTGCGCATGTATTAAAAAACCGACGGCCGATAAGAAATCAATTACAGATTCCTGTTGTATCGGCGGAAATACCGAGTATAGTAGCTATTGAGAGCCGGTAAGTACCGACTGTCGGTATTATCTACGGTCGGTATGACAGATACCATACATGTGCGCGTCGTATTGACTGTCGGTATTTACAAATCATCAGGTGTCGATACAACAGGAAATTACGTCATCGCAGCAGAACTCTGCAAATAATTTTTTATCGGCCGTCGGTCTTTTTAATGCATGCTTTTATAATAGATCTTCTTCTACGGGGATTAGTGAATTTATAGAAAGTGAGTGTATAGGGTCTAGCGGAGCCGCTCTAATAGACCCTCCGCTGTGGACATTAGCCTGTTGTGAGTTTTACAAGTGAATTTCTACGTAGTGAACGTAGGGTCTAGCGGAGCCGCTCCAATAGACCCTTCGCTACGGACACTATCCTCTAGTAAATTTTCTTAGTGAATTTTTAGAAAGTGAACGTAGGGTCTAGCGGAGCCGCTCCAATAGACCCTCCGCTGTGGACATTAGCCTATAGTGAGTTTTACGGTGTAAATTTACAGAAAGTGAACGTAGGGTCTAGCGGAGCCGCTCCAATAGACCCTTCGCTACGGACACTATCCTCTAGTAAATTTTCTTAGTGAATTTTTAGAATGTGAGTGTAGGGTCTAGTAGATCGGCTCCAATAGACCTTTTGCTACAGGCTATAGTGTTACGTAGATTCTTACCGATACTATCATAGTTACGTTACACGAGCCTAGTAAAATGTCACTATAGTAATTTCATCAAAAGAAATATGGTGTTTTTTAAGTTTGTAATCAGTCTCGCTAGATCACGCTGATTAAGTCTAAACTAGAAAAAAAATTTTTTTAATTTTTAAAGTTAAGCTAATAGTGGCGGCAAGCACCCAAGCTGTGCCCAAGTCAGCGCCGTACCGTAGCCCGTATCACAAATCCACTAGAGCGGCCTATGTGGAGCAGCTTGGTAACCAAGCTTGGCCCAAGATTGCACCTTGCACTTTTAATTTCCTTTCGGAAAATTTTTGAACTCATTGATCAAAGACATGCTTATACCTCAGATGTCAACAAATCATCAGTGTAATTTATAGGTTAAGTGCGAGGTTTTAGTTAATAATTGTTTAAAATGGCTAGTTAGCAAACGCTAAATTGATGTATCGTTATGTTTATTTTTTCTTATTTATTTATTCTTTTACATCTGTTACAAAGTGCGTAGGAAATTATATTAACAATCATGTCGTTGATACTAAGAAAACTTTGTGAGTGTCTGCTGCATGAACATTTTGGTTCTATCGTCACAGAAGTCGCTGCTGAATTGTTTAAGCATGGAACTAGAACTTTAAGTCAGATCACAAGTAGTGTTAAAATCCCTTCTGTCAAGGTTAATATTTTTCTGTAAAATGTGTAAGAAGTCATGAAAGTGCAGTTTTATGTTATGTTTTTTGCAGTGACAAATGTGCTGGTACTTATTAACCATTATGATTATTTAAAACTGTTACAGATAAAGGAAGCAATGTGCGTTCTTGTCAAGTTTGGGTTTGTCATGTACGAACCAACGGATAGAGGCTTAATTTATACTTTGGAAACCGACAAAATAGTAACAATATTGAGGTATCCAAAGTAAGTACACGTTTATATTATGTTGCCGACGTAAACACCCTATAGAAGGACTGAAGTTTTTTTTATTTTCTAGATACATGTATCATGTTAAATTAATTATTGGGGATGAAGCAGAAATGATGCTGGAAGAAGTCTTGAAAAGTGGTTATGAGAGTGCATCACAAATCATAGTAAAAACTTACCAGAGACTGGAACATTTACCTCGTGAGTATTAAAAATCATTCAATTTTGATACGATTTATGAAGCTTGATCCACTTACAGCTGAAAGGCGAGCGACAGTACCAGTTTTAAAAGAAAAATTTGAATTGCTGTTGCAACATCAATATTTGTTGCGCAGTCTCAGTTCTGAAACTTTGAGTGATCTTCCCACCGATAAGCCTGACTTCAGTTTACCTGACCTCAACATTAAGGCTATTACTCGTCTTACACAGGGGTATGAAGCTGATGCAGGAGACAAAAAGATATACTGGAGGGTGAATATTGATAGATTCAATGAAGATCTTAGGTAATTTTCTTTTTTTCAAACAATGATGAAATATACTTTTTTTTAACAAGAAACGTGATCGATTTCCTCTCTTTGTTTCAGGGATCAAATTCTTGTTAATGCAATAACAAGGCGAATCGATGATAAAGCTGGAGAATTGATGAGGCAGCTGTTGTACATAATGAGTATCAGGACTGCAGCATGGTCTGATACATCAATACCAATACCATTAAATGACATTAGAGAAAGTATAAGGAAAAATGTTCCACATCTTATACCCCATCTTGATCAATATATGTCACTCATAGGTAATACCTGAATGGAGTATATGTTTATAAATAAATAACTTATCTTATTTTTCTTTTAGTAGATGATTCGAGTCAATTCATACAGAGAGTTGGAGACTCAGGGGGAGGGCAGTATAGTATTAATATAAGGGAAGCTTTTTATCAGTTAGCTTGGGCTACCATAGAACACATCGTAATGGAGAGGTTTGGATCTAAAGCATCTAGAATATTTAGGTAATCAAAAAATCTCTTGGTTTTACTTTCTACTACCATTGATTTGAGTTACAACGAATTAAAAAAAAATTTCCAATACTAGGTTAATACGCAGCTATAAGTACATAGACCAGGAAAAAATTCAACACGTCGCTATGTTGGGATCCAAAGAAGCAAAGCTTTTAACCTTTAATCTCATGGAAGAAAAATATCTGCAGATTCAAGAATTAAAAAAACTTGGAGTCACCACAGGGCCAACAAAAATTTTTTTCTTATTTCACATAGATATCAATCAAGTAGTGAGAATGACTATAGAACATTGTTATCATTCACTTTACAACATTATACAGAGGAGAGGGCACGAAGTTAACAGTAACAAACGAATGATTGATAAAGAATTACGCATGCAAACTTTAACGATCAATATGAAAGAGCATGGAGCCCCCGAGGAGCAATTGGCAGAAGTATGCCCAATCTCATTGCAATACTTAGAATAAATTGATTCATATTGTAAATACAGAATTTTTTTAATGTTGTAGATCGCAGACATGATGACACCTGCAGAAAAAATTCAGCTAGAGCAAGTCCACGAGAGAATCAAAAAATTAGGGAGCAATGAATTCTGTATCGACGAGACGTTGTTTTTATTGGAAATGTACATACGCTATCACAAATGACGATTTTTTAAGATAGAATTTTTCAACTGACCCAACTTTTACGTTAATAAAATATTTTCGTTAAAAAAAAAAATAGTCTTGATGAGTGTCGTTTTTTATTTAAAAAAAAAAAAGTATTGTTCAACAGCTCCATGTATTATAATACTTACGGATTCGGTTTAATTCAGTTTCATCTGATTATTTTCTAATATGAATTAAAAATGCAAGTGAAATCTTGTTACTTTTTATACGTATCAATTCATGGGTGGCCATGAGGCTTTAAGTTTTTTTCAAGTTCTCTACTTACCACAGGACTCGAACAGCTTTATTACAAATATTTTTCAAGTTAGATTGTTATTAGATATCATATAGTTATATTTCTTAATAGGTATAAAAAGTTCTTCACTTTTATTTCTCTATGCAATCAATCACAAATCTGGAAACCTTATTAATCGTTTTTTGTTTAAGTCTTTTTTTTTTTCGTTGCCCTTGAGTGCAACTTTAGCTTAGATTTTATCGATCGATATCTTTTCTGAAAATTCATTTCAATTGGAAAAAACGGTTCTCTATTACTCTGAAACTTCCAGTTACAATGTTTAACGAAAAATTGTACAAGTACTTGATATTGAGTTACATAATATCCAATTTCAAGATCCCAATTGTTAATTTACAATTATCACACATTGAAACTCGTATCAATTAAAAAATCGCAACCATTAGCTTTATCAAAAAAACACAACGCCACTATCCAGTGCTTCGAGTGACATAATCGAGCATCGCGGGCTAAAAATTATTTCGGCTAACATTATTATCAAACAGATAACGCGCTCGTGACTTCTCTCGGAGGTGCTCCACTGAAGGCTTCGAACAAACGCGATTCAACAGGGTCAAACAGTGAGAGTCGGGCAATTACACAAGCGAGACCATCGAACCGGTTTCTCTCGAATTTCCACTCTCGCTCGTTCATTTATACTCTGTGGATTTTCGAAACACCCGCAGGTACGCTCAATTCTTGCAAGACCCGCGTAACTCGGAGTCTCGAAGATGCGGCCGATTTTCTGGCTGGCGCCGATACTGCTGGTGGTAGTCCCCAGCGAGCAGTTCATCACCGATCTATCACTCATCGGGACTGACTTGTTCAAAAGAATACCCGATCTCCCCGAGCTCGGTGACGGTGAGAAACGTGAGTTTTACTATTACGAACAAACGATCGTCGTGCGGGACTATTCGGACGCAGAGCGAAACAGGATGATACGCTGTGAAATTGTGGAAGTTAAGTGAGTAAAAGGCTTTTTTTGACCCTTTTATTTTTTTTTTCGCCAACAAGACAGTAGATCTCTGTGAAATTGCTTTCGCGCGAGACGTTTGTGTATAACATGGTTCTGAGAAAAATCATATACAAAGGTTTGATTTGCCCTTGAAATAGAAATAGGAAAGCTGAGATTAGCCCTAGGAATCATCGTATCACAACAAACACGGTTTTCATATCGATTTCATGTTTTGATTTCATCTTTAATTTTTGGTTGAAATCTTGTCTCAAAGTATTCAAAGAATAATTCAATTATCGTGAATCGTAAAAATATAACAGTAAAATTTTTGACTACTCCGAAGGGGGACAGCTATAGGTGCAAAAAATGATAATTCACTATATCATTAACGGTAGAGCGATGATAAACTTATCTACTGTATGCAAATTTGAAGCCATGCAATAAGACTATTATTGGAAAAAGGGATTTTGAAATAACAAGATTGACAGCCACCGTATAAATTTGTACTATTAAATTATTCGTTTTTAATAAAACGTAGATAAACACGATGAATTCCGTGAAATTTTTTGATGCAACGTTATCGAAAGAGAGCATTGATTAGGCTGTATAAAATTCGAAAGTACCTGCTTATGTGTATATTTTTTAGTACAGAGGAACAGGTGGCAGAAGCTTTTTGGAAGTTAGCGTCGTGGGAATTGCCTGGGCATAATGTCACAATGAAAGAGATGATGTTTTTCATGAATGACTGCGATGTTCTTGATGATGATAACAACATAAATGTTTTCAATGAGAAGAACGAGGAAGAAACCGCAAAGGCATCGGATGCCGAAGAAGAAGATAGTACTAACATCGTATCGAGTCGAAATTTTTTTCATGGAATTTTTCCAGGTTGCGTGGTTTTCGTATTCGAGTAGTAATGGCAACAATTTACCAATCCTAAATACAACTGAAAACCTCAAGTTTATACAAAATATAATGTCCTTTCGTTTCCGTCCGTAATCACACCTATTATTTTAATGCTTTGTTGGTAAACTGAAATTAATCAAAGATAGAATTCGAATTTCTTTTTTTTTTTTTTTTTTTTTTTTTTTCCAGGTACAAAATGGTGCGGTTTCGGCGATATAGCTGAAAGATACCACGATTTAGGAAAATTTCGGAATACCGATAGGTACACAAATATTTAATCCTACAAGCGCTCCCCATCTTATTTTAGAGCATATAATAAAATTAATTTTTCATTTGACATTCAGGTGTTGTCGTGCCCATGATCTCTGCCCGATAAAAGTACTTAGCAGAAAAGAACGATATTGTTTGAAAAATTTGGCTATATACACTAAGTAAGTTCCTCTGTAAGCTTTTATGTGACTAGCCAGTAAGTGTGAATCATAATAGAAGTTTTTTGTTTTTGTTAGATCACATTGCATGTGCGATGAAGCTTTCTATATCTGTTTGAAAAAAAATAATGGTCTACCGGACAAAGCTGTTGGAGGTGTCTTTTTCAACAAATTTACGGCACCGAATTGCATCGAAGGACTTCCGGAATTTCCAGAAGAGCCAATGAAGTTTGTCCCAGCAAAAAGAAAATGGTTGTAAAGCTTCTTTATTATAAAATTAAATTTTTATTTGTTAAAAAAAATTAGCTCAAAAGTTTTTTGAATAC